>CAEFZX010026411.1:2500-118913 GCA_903066825.1 Alfaro cultratus | reverse complement strand
CACTTAATGATAATTCAAGATAATATTGTATCTTTGGGACACAACAAGATGTAAGTACTAGCTGTTAATTGGGGGGGCTTTAGGCAGGGAAAAGTCATTGGCTACACAACCTCTTTTTTAAGAAAGAGAAAATTGTCAACTTTACAGCACAAAATATCCACAACTTGATTTTATTGTTGTTGATCTTTTCTAGCTGGAAAATCTGGGATGACACCTGGGAACCTGAAAGTAAATTCTCACATGTTGCTGTCCTCCAAGAGCCACTTCCTTCAGACAGCAAGCAAGTTCTTCCATGATGTTGCTTTCTTTTTTTGTGTTACAAAGTTGTAATTTCCATTTTTCTATAACTGCAGTTTGACTATATTGAAAAGTTTTCTTTGTAATATTGTTTTCGGCTTATGTTGGGCTGTTTATTGACACGCTTTTGTCATAACGTGATGCTGGTTGAGTCGCTGCATGAACAAGTTATTTTGCCTGTATTGAGGCTTCAAATTTTGAACAGGATTGTTTGTACATTTTGGTTTGTAAAAGTTGACCTAACGTTTTAAATCCTTTAAACATGGCACTGTACATATTTGTTTTTGAGTGTTTCAAAGGTTGATGTGGATGTACAAAGTATAGTCTATTAAAATAGAAAAAAAATTATAAATATAACTTAATTTCAATATAACTACTTAGAAGTTTTTTCATGCCAAGAAGCTCTAATTTCAACATCACCTTTTTTGTGTCATGTATTTTGTCAATCGAGATTGTATTTGTGAAATGCTATAATAAAATTGCTTTCAAATGCAGTACAATTACTCTTTAACACAGCAACTTTAAGTGAAGTTACTGATGAAGAGCATGATAAAATACATTTTAATGTCCAGATCAACTGACTATATAACACCAACACATTTTAATAAAACTGTCACAAATGCCAGCACATGTTGAAGAACACACATACAATATATATAAACTAAACCTGTAATTTATATATAAATCATTTACATCTATATCTTGATTTATACATATTCCAGATCTGATCTGTCAATACCAAAGAAGTCCTTTTTTAAGTACTGGATGTTGCTGGGTACATTTCCTTAAACGATCCAACTTGAAACAGTCTAAATAAAGCTGTTTAGACTGAAGTACCTTGAAGAGAAACCTGTTTCAGACCAGATCTTCCATAATGTGTTATCATAAACCATGCAAAAATATTTCAGAAGCGTCACAGCTCCGCATAGTTAGTTATAGAAATTCTTGCACGACTGATCGGCAGGAATTTGAAGTGGAATCCAGCCATTGTACGGCAGACCGAGTAAAAGAAGAAAGGAACACGTGGAGCTCCATCAACACATTGTACCTTACAGGTTTATCTCTGGGGAGAGAAGGCACAAATGACGTTTGACAACCTTATTTGTCAGTTATGAAATAAGGTCAAGTTAGTGGTCAACGAAACACTCTGAAATGTTCCCTCAAAATGTAGTTAAAATATGCGTATGTTACAGAAAGAGTCATAATGGGATTTATAAAGATTTTTTTAAGTTTGCCCTTGTCAGTGCCTGACAAGCCTGCCGCCCTTAGAGGTTGGTCAAGTTTCCCCTATGTATTGTCTTGAAGGCATGACGACAGGTTAAACTGTACAACTGATTGGTTTCCTCCACACTTGCAGAAGTCAAATATTTGAACATATTTATGTGACATGAAATAACTGGAGGTTTTTTTCTTTATTTTTGTGTGTTTTTTTCTTTGCCTTTGGGTAATGTGAAATTGTAACTTTTGTTACATACTGTCTGTACTGAACTTTACTTGCAAAGAATTAATAAAAAATCTTGAAAAATTGAAATTGCATTTTGGCCAAATATGTCAGGCGTGTAACTGTTTAGATGACGTGTTAACCAGATGACTGGTTTTGCTCATCAAATATAAAATGTCAACAACAAAAAAAAACCCACTAATCAATCATACATGTTTCCAGTAAAGTATCACAGCTTGAACGTAGCTCAAATAGTTTCAGAAAGTATTTTTGTAGTACTGTTTTACAGTACTACTGTTAGTATGACGGTACTTGTTGCGAAAAGTTTGACTACCATTAATCTATACTTATTACAGAAATGTAATTGTTTCGTCGTCGTTTGATGACGTGTCGTGACTTGGCGGACCACAGACTTTACATGCGCGTGTTTCTTGCCGGACACATTTTAATGACGGAACCGTGAAACTCCGTGAGCTCACGTGTGCAACATGAAAAACCCAAAACACAACAACAGCAGCAACACAGCGTCGAAAAAGGCCAAATTTAAGCCCGGCTCAAAGAAAAGAGAGAACAAATGCGTCGTGATGTTTGACGACAAGGACAGACAGTGAGTAAACATGACGTCACTACCTGCAAATTTAGCCAGCTGGCTAGCATGTTAGCTTAGCATGATAGCAGGAATGTTCTTGTTTTTGTTCATATTAACTCTCTCAGCGGGAACGCTGCGATGAAATTAAAGGGAATAATGTGCATGTGGGTCAATACCACGTACAGTAGTGACTCTTAAAGCTGGACGCTGTCAATTATTAGCTATCAAGCTATTAGTTTGACCACTAACCAGCGTTATGCTATGTTGTTGTTCTGTCTGTTCTGTATCAGGGACTATTTGACTGGATTCCATAAGCGAAAAATAGAAAGGAGAAAAGCAGCGGTGCAAGAAATTAAGAAGAAAATAAAGGAGGAGCAAAGCAGAGTTAGAGAAGACGTAAGTGTAATAAAATTATTTTTTTTTAAAAATCAAAGTATTGGGTTGCAGCTTTTCAGCTCTTATTGTTTTCTTTCAGCGTCATAAGGAATATATGAAGATGTTGAAGGAGAGGGAAGAAGCTCTCGGTGAGTTTTAATGGAGATTCAATGTAACTTGTGATGTTTATTTTGTTATTTGTTTGTTTGTTTCAGTCACTTGATTTTCTCCTTGTCTTCTCCTGCAGCGGACGCAGAGGACGAGCTTGAAGATGCGGTGATCAGCACCACAGAGTCTGTTCAGTACGACCACCCCAACCACACCGTTACCGTGACAACCATCAGTGATCTGGACCTCTCTGGAGCTCACCTGTTCAGACCTGCGACGAGTGATGTGAGTGTGCATGACGTGATTTGTTCAGCTTATCGGTGGGACTCTAACATGTATTTGTTTGTGATTTGAAGGCTGATGAAGAGAGAGAGGACGACAACAAGGAGGAAGAAGAGAAAAGACTTGCCATGCCGAAAAAACCGAGGGACTTGATCATGAACAAAAAGTTAGTTGAGCTTATTGAAGTTGGTCAAAATTGGTGGGACAATGGTTACAGTTATTTCTACGTTTACCAGATTTAGGTGTAACTTAAACATTTTTAAAACATGTTGGTGAAATGTTATTGATTTGAATCTAGCAGAGGCTTGGAGATCATCTTCAAAGATAATTATCAAAAATGCAAAAAGATGTTCAGCAATTAGAAAAATTCAAAAGTAAAAATAAAATTTTCCCATTGTTTATGAAAAAGTAAATAGCTTTTGTTGTTGCACTTTTATAATTTAATACAAATAAAACCATATATATATGTATATATATATATTTTTTTTTTATTGAAACTTTACATTTGTCTTCTTTTGAGAGGTTGCGTTTATTACCTATCAGAAATAAGCTTCTTGGTTGAATTAAAACAATTTGTCAAATACTCCTTTCACAGTATTTACTCAAAAAAAATTCAACCAGAAAAGCAGCAATTGTAAAAATAAAATTACATATTTTTAATCATAGTTGTACTATTTTCTATTTCGTTTCAGGCCTAAGCAAAAAATAAAAATAGAATAAACACCAGTTTTATAGCCTAATGACTAGATTTCAAGTGGCAATTATGCATAATATCATTTTTTAATTGTCCTACTATTTACAGTGTGACAGAAATGACACTGATTTCTGTCTGACGGAAATTAATTGGTTAATTAATTTATTTTTTTACATTTTTTGTGAATAGCCTTCTTTCAGGTAGCTGACCGGCAAGTGGGTGATGGACACAACTTTGGCCAGCTAACGTCATACCTGCTGCCCCTCTCTCATTTTCTTTCTTGTGCGTTGCAGGATCCGCTCCCTCACCACGGCGCTCAGCGCCTGCACCAGCAAGCGGAGGAGGAAAGGGAAGCAGGAAGGCCGAGACAGACGAGGACGCCGGCCAGACAAGAGGCCCGGTGTCACGGAGGGTGTACACAGAGGCGGGAGGACCAGCAAGAAACAGAGGCGGAGACAAACGGGGAAGAAGACTGACCATCTAGACTAAATGTTGTGTGTGTGTGAGGGGGATAAAATAAAAAAAGGGACATTTTATGTCAGAATCAGCTTGAGAGTCTGTGTTTTAAGCAGATGTTCAGCTGAATTCTCCATTTTGAATTCTTACAGTATTTGCCTCTGGAAATATCTTGTATATTTTTCAACAGTTTTGAGTTTTTCTATATATATATATAGTTCAGAAAAATTACTGTATATGCTTAAAGTTGTGTCAAATAAAGTCGGTTTGTTCCGCTTGGGATTCGGTTCCACTTCGTACTATTGTTTAATTAGGAAACCCGATGCTGTAGTCAACATCCTCTGCGGTGCGTCAGGAAACGGAGCCTCGTGTTTCCTTCAAGCCCACCAACACCTTTCTGTATGTGAGCGTAGTTTAAAACGTCGCCGTGTTTAGATATTTACTGCCCATCTTGGCTCTGTAATGGTCATTAAACGCCCCCTGACTCACTTGTGTTTACTTATTAACGTTAAACCCGAGCCGGGCGCGTGCCAGCTGTCACTCGCCCGCGCGTGTCATTTCGCTTTCTAAAGCCCGTGATATTTAATACAGCTGAACGCCCTTGTGCGGGGAACCGGCGGGGGCCCACTGGTACCATGTTGGTTCCGGGCTCGTGGGCGCTTCGGGGTCAGCGGTGCGATAAGCGAGATCCACCATGGATGCTCCAGTGTCAGCCTCCGTCAGAGCAGCCAATCGGGTGGATCCGATGTTCCAGGCGGGGGTCCGAGGAGCATTTTATCCTCAAATTCAAACAGCACGAGCCCCTCTCCTCTGGTAATTAAATTGTTTTTCGTGTCTTCTTCGTTGGAGGAAACATTTCTAGCAACCTAAAATTTAAATGAGTTAAAAACTGCTCAGGTATGTAAACATTAACTGCTTGACTCACTGTGTGTCACTGTGTATTGTGGTTCGAAAGCAACCTCTGTTGTTATATTTTATGTCTATTTATTCATTTTTGTAACTTGTCAAGGGACTGCAGATGCAAATTAGCTTTTGCCATAATCTGGTACAACTCATCAAATTGTGGCATTTTTGAGTTGTACATTGTCGCCTTTTTAAATACAGTTAATTATCATTAATTTTTTTTGTCCCCTTAGAGGCTTCAGTTTGTAAATGAATCTTAATTTAAATGTAGTGTCTTGCTGTAAAATTCTGAATTTACAAGTCTAGCCTTATGTTGTGGATGAAAAATGAAATTAATCATTCTTTTTTATTATTATTATTATTCTGAGCTTTTGCTCTTTGCTCAACCACTACCTAAAGGTAGTTACAGTCCCGTAAGAAGATATGTATTGAAAATAACTGATGGAATGTACCAGATGATTTCTGTTTATAGATTATAGATCTTTCACTCTTTTTGTTTTTAATTGGACCATATTTTTCTTTTGAGAACACCTGGAATGCAACGATCGAGCAGGCCCTCCCACCCCCTCCGGACTCAGCATGTCCCACTCCAGCGTTGAGCCCACATGCCCCAAGTTCCAACCCAATATCTTTGACCCCTCCCGCTGCCACGAGTGCCTGCGCCAGAGGCGCCTGCACGCGAGTGCAGGGGAAAGAACCGAGCTCGAGCCTCAACAGAAACCCCTGCCTGAGGATGGGGATGCAACTGGGAAAAGCTCTGGACTTGACGCTGGGATCAGGTTGAGGAGAGCAGCGCTGCTGACGCCAATCTCTTCCCAGACAGAGGAAAGAGACACCAGCAGCAGCAGCAAGGTAGGAGAGGACTCTGGGTAAACCTGGAGAAGAGATGCTTTGTGTAAAACCAGAGTACAACAGGTGCTGACTGATGAGATTAGTCTAGATTGGAGGAAAGCCTGGCGGGGGAGGCTCTTTTCAGGTCAGAGGTCAAGGCGGCAGAAGGGTAAAAGTGTGGTTAGATGAAAAACAACATAGTGGATTGTTATGTCTAATATCTAAAACGAAACAAAATATTCTCTTTTTTTTCTTGAGCTTAAAGGGATGTTTTGTTAACTGAGAAAGTGTGAAAGTACACTGTGACAACTATGAAAATAGATTATGGGATTATGCAGCAATGTGTGGCCTTTCAGTAAATTAAGAAAAATTTGACTCATTATGGCGGAGTTAATAATGTGGAGGAAGGCAGCAGCTGCGGCTCCTATTATAAATGAATGAAGTTGGATCACTTACTGGCCTCCAGGGAAACTGTAGCCTGTTAGAAAGAGGCGCAACGTACAGTAAGCAGGAGCAGGATGAGCCGGACCGAAGCTGTAAAACTGCCTGTTTGCTTCTTCTGCTGGCATTCGCAACAAAAATTACATCTGTGGTTGGTTTTCGTTAAATCAGGATATCATTATTTTTGAAATAGTGCCAGCTTCTCAGTTTTAATAGTGGTTTCCTAAAAGACGACAATGTCTGACAAATGTGACGAATGGGTCTATTTCTTAAACCTTCTAACAGAAGGCAGTTAAAGGAACCGGTTTTAGTGTAAAAACGTAGGATGTTGAAAAATTAATGAGGAAAGCCACGAGTCTGATCAAGTTACAGAGTGTAACCCTGATCAGACAGCGGCGTGAACATGTGAGAGTCTGACAGAGAGGACTGAGAGAAGAATCTCTACCACATTCTAGGAGATGGAGTCAGTCAGAAATATGTGGAACTGTTAACTTTGAACTCAGCTGTACTTTCACATCTATCATCTTCATCACATCTGACAGGTTTTTTGGTTGTTTTTTTTTACCCTTTGCTTGAAGACCCAGCCTCAAAGATCAACGTCTTTGTGAGTGGGAGCTAGGTTGTGTTTCGACTTTGTGATTGGTCCTTTTCTTCCAATCAGGTAGACTCTGACAGTGTTTCAGTGGTGAGCAGCTGCTGTGATGTCAATGGAGGCCAGGCGCGAAATGGGGAGACCTCTCTGTGCATCCTGAGCCCCGACTGCAGGTTCTACATCTTCGAGGACGACAACACCACAGACAGGTGAGAAACCTTTACAGCTGGAACGTTTGGATGAGCTAGAAATGTTAATTTTAGGGCTATATGTGTAACTTAAGTGCTTTTCTGAGTTAGGTTTAGCAGCTAGTCATATGTAATAAAACACTAATTTTACATTCAAATATTCCATTGCAACTTTTTTAGTGTGTCTTGGTTGTGTTGATGTTGAAGCCTCACCATCCCACGTCTACATATGTCGATCCTCCAAACAGCTGTTGTGACCAGAGTGAAGAGTTCAGTTGCTCTGTTAGTACCGACGAGGAGTACTTGCCGATTCGACGTCACCCCACCAATCTCAGGATGACCCGTCTGGACCCTCCGCCTCACCGCCCTAACCCTCGGCAGGCCTGGATGGAAGAAACACGAGGTGGCGGCAGCTTTAGTCGAGGCTCAGGTGCTTTCAAAACCGCTGGCATAATTCTTAAACAAATCGATTTCATGAAAAAGAGCTGTGTGTTACGTACGAGTGACAAGACACTTGAATGTCAGAGAAAAGGATCACCTGATCTTTGATGTAATGTAGTTGTGGATATTATGTGAAGCAGCACACCGAGTCCTTAGTACACCTATGACTTACTGCATTTCTTTATCTATATCCAGTTACAACCAGAGGTGTCTTTTTCTTGGCATCCCCATTTGGAGTCACCAGCTGAGGTGTCAGGGAGTAATTATCAGTAATACAATACAATACAGACTCAGCGGCAACTTTATCAAGTAGGCCTGTTGAATGTATGGAATCCAGCCAATCACATAACAGCAATTCAATATATTCAGTCATCTAGAAGGGCAGAGTGGTCCAAGATGGAGTCTACCCCTTTATTGCCGTAGTGTAACTATTCTCAAATGAGTTCCTTTACTCCACCTTTTACTACTTTATGGTAGTAAAAGGTAAAGAAGTGGTATAAAGTCATCAAGAAACTACAACTAAGTTGTTTCAGTGTGAAAACAACAGACCTTGTCTGGAAGCAACATTTTCAATAAAAGCTTGTATTCTTTCATAAGCTGGATACTCATGATCTGAAGTCTGTATTTGCTATAAACCTAAAGTAGATTACTCATAGGTTGCAAGTCACTGATATTGTTGCACAGCATGTTTTCTTAATATTGTGTGGCCTTGCTCTACATACAACCACCAGACCTCTGTAAAACAGCCACTATTGATATGTGGTCCAACAGCCACAAAAATATGGAGCATTTCGGAAAGTTAAACTGTACATAATAAATTGGCCATTAGGTATATTTGGATGTAGGTTTATGTCTGGAAAATATAGTTTTCCACTTTGGTTGAACTTTACTTTATTCTTGTCTCTTTCTTATGACTTCTCCTCCTTTCCAGTTCTCTCAAAATGATAGTCATCACCAATTTTTGTGTTTTTTTCCAGGATTAAAAGAAGACAGAGAGAAGCGTGAAAGTGGCTACTTCTCCCTTGGGAGGGCAGCTGGTGCCCGTTTTACTGAAAAAAGCCCACCCACTCCTTTCCGCCATTTTGAAAGAGGTCATCCCATCTTTAGTCACAGAAACGTTGAGCCAAAAGATACCATCCCCTTCAGAAATCCCAATCTTGGTGTTGCCTCAGAAAGGCCGATACCAGAAGTGCTCAATGAGGACCTTGCTGTGGAAATTCCTCCCCCAGACCCTTATGAGGTTGCGGTTGAAGTTGAAGCACAAGTTGGGCCTCGATCTCCCAGTCCTACTCCTTTTAAGATTGCGGAGTCCCTGGCCTCAACTAGTCGAAAGGGTTTAAGTCGAACAAATCCTCTGAGTAACATCTCTTCCTATCAACAGTCAGGGCGATATGATTCCTCAAGGCAAGGCTCAACTCTCCAATCTCGCTCTTCATCCCCCTCACGTGAAAACTTGCAGTTAAGACACAGTGAGTCCAGCAGCATTCTCAGCAGAACAACCTTTGATGGTGGCGGTTGGTCTCAAGGACCAATGCAAGGATCACAAAGCTCCTTACAAGGTGCCCAAGCTCGACGATTTGAGTCGGGAACTCTACCAAGAAATTTCAAATCATTTCCTTCTTCTCTCAAGTCCCAGTCCAGTACTGTTTCGGATTTTCGGAGTGCCTTAAAGAAGACAGAAGCAAAAAGTTCTTCAGCAGGACTAAGTAGTGACAAAAGGAGCTCATCACCTTCGGGGAGGGTATATAATTCTTCGGTCCAAATGTGTCGCAGCACCGATGTAACCGCTAGTTCAATACATCATACTTTCTCCCCATCTAGAACTTATGATCGTTTTCAGGAGAGTCATGCTTCATCGCTGCCTAGGAGAAACTTCAACTCCTCAAGCCAGTCCCTACGAAAATCTGAATCAATCACATCCTTAAATGATCGTAGTCACCATCGAAATAATGGTTCTCCAGTATCTTCCCCTCCGCCAAGGAGAAACTTCAACTCCTCAAACCAGTCCCTACGAAAATCTGATTCAATCACATCCTTAAATGATCGTAGTCACTATCGAAATAATGGTTCTCCAGTATCTTCCCCTCCGCCAAGGAGAAACTTCAACTCCTCAAACCAGTCCCTACGAAAATCTGAATCAATCACATCCTTAAATGATCGTAGTCACCATCGACACAGTGGTTCTCCAGTATCTTCCTCTCCGCCAAGGAGAAACATCAACTCCTCGAGCCAGTCCCTACGAAAATCTGAATCAATCACATCCCTGAATGAGCATAGTCACAGGAGACGCAGTGGCTCTCCAGTATCTACATCGCAACCAGGGATAAATTTCAACTACTCAAACCAGTCCTTAGGTAAATCTGAATCAATCACATCCCTAAATGATCGTAGTCACCATCAACGTAATAGTTCCCCAATTACTTCTATGCCACAGAGGAAAAAGTTTACCTCACCTAACCAGTCCTTCCTTCGTAAATCTGAATCCATTACATCTCTCAATGATCGTCACCACCATGGGCGCAGTGGGTCCCCAGTAAGAGAAGGCTATGGGATAGAAGGACAGGCTCAGCTGCGCAACCTAACAACTGGAAACGAACTGGATGGTCAAGAGTGTGAAGTCTCCAATGTGTCTTTGTCTAGATATGATTCTGACAGACCAAGACAGTCCATACTTCGAAAGACTGAGACAAGCAGCAGTTGGGGCTTAGGCAGCCGCTCTTCATCTCCTTCTAGGAGAGGTCACAAAACCTTTGCTCAAGGAAGGGGACACAGTGGTGGCTCATTAAATGGCCATGTTCATAAACATCGGAACTCTTCACCTTCGAGGCAAAACTTTCATGCTCCTTCTGAGTCTCAACGACATAAAACTGAGTTTACCAGCTCTGTCAGAAGCCGTGATACCAACAGTTCTTTGGCTTTGAGGGGAAGTTATGATGCTTCTGACTATCACTCATCTGGAAATATGCGAACTGGCAGCTCATCTAGCAGCAAGAATCTACAAACCAGCCGCTCCCCCTCTCCTTCAACAAAAGGCAATATTGACAATATTGACCCCCCCGGCTACTCAATCCTCAGAAGTGCCACCAAAGGAGACTCCAGTGTTTCATTTAAGAGCAAAAACACAAATAATGAAACAAAATATGACTCCCGTTCTTCATCAAACTCATGGCGTGGATCTACACATTCAATCCGCAGCTCCTCTGTATCTCGATCTGCTTCACCATCTAGACAAACCACAAGTAACAACAGAGCTGCCTACGTTACTTTGGAAACATCTAGAACTTCTGGCAGCATGAGATCTAGAGCTGGTAGACATGGCCACGATGACCACCATCCCCCTACTCATGACAAGAGGTCCTCTCACCGTGCACAGAGCCCTTCTCCTCCACCGCAGATACACATTCAGACCCACACCTCCTCGCAAAGCTCCATGGAGTCTTCTGAGTCAAGTCGGCTCTCTGTGGGATCAATAGGACGGAACCGGGAGGAGTACGCTGCGATGGCTGACCTGCCAAAGGTCAAAATGATCCATCAGAAGGAGGGACCGGGCCACATGGGACGGCCACAGAGCAATCAGCCTGTCCGAAGACAGGAACTGTTTAAACCAGCCAGGTCAGACTCACACTACACACACAGTGATGAAAGATAAACGGTTTGTGTTTAATTCTTGTAGGGGGTAAGGTCACTGCATTTTTGAGCCAAATTGCAGCTAACTTAACTTTCACTCCACCTTTCATATCTTATGTGTTTGTGCCATTTCAGCCACTCCCTGAGCAGGCATCCCTCCATAGAGTGGGATGATCCTGGCGATACAGATAAAGACTGGCACTATGGGGGCAGTGGATATCTATCTCGAGCTCACTCCACCACATCACTGCAGGTAGGCTGCTTGAGGGCGATGTGAGTTATATTAAGGGATGAAAAGACTAGTTTGTTACAGTACCTTACAAAAGTATCCATGTCCCTTGTACATATTAACATGGGTCATGTTACAAACACAAACTGAAATGTATTTTATTGGGATTTTATGGCATAACCAACTCAAAGCAGCACATAGATCCAATCTAGAAGGTAAATTAGATGTAATTAAGGAGTTTTACATGCTGAAATCTCTAAAGTGTTTTGTACATTTGTATTCAGCCCCCTTTTGTAACCTAGAAACAATCCATTGTTATTTTTCGGTCATAAAACAATATCCCAAATAGGAAGAGATGACCTTTTACAGAAAAGTAGTGCATATTTGTATGCATGTAGGGGATGCATACAAATATGTGTGGTGTTGAAAACTAACCCTGCGCATCACTCTGACCAACCCCTTAGTGACAAATCGTGCTGTGGGGATGTATTTCTTCTCCAGCGACAGAAAAAGCTGGTTAGAGTTAAGGATAAGCTGAATGACCTAAATAAAGAGCAATCCTGGAAGAAAACTTGCTAGAGAATTCAAAAGACTTTGGACTTCAACTCCTATATAGTCAAGACTGCATAACTCAAAATCGAACAAAGGCCAGACCATTTTCATAACCATTACTGTAATCATACTAATGGAGTTGTTGCTGCAAACATTTTAAAGTTTTAAGCTAACCATTGGGAAGGCTCCAGACTCATTGGTTGCACTGCTACAACCCAAACCCTCAACTACATACCTTTTGTCCAGGTAACCTGACAAGCTAGTCATAAGTTAAACAGACAAATCAGACGACTCCGAAGAGTCTACACGTCTAGCTGGACGTTACTGACTCGGAATTAGCTGCAGGCAGAGTGAGTGGGGACGATAGGTGAACACCTGACTTTCTTTCTTTCTGTGTGTTGTACAAAGGAACATACATTTAAACTGGAGCATGTCTGTCTCTTGTTTCTTCATCCCAGTGTAGGCACATGATGGCAGCACTGACACTTTCAAAGTAAAAAACGTTACTGGTTGCATTTGAATGCAGGCAGTAATATCACCGTAAGTTGCTCTAAAACATTATGCTGGAGCCAGTGTCTATGGCTGGTCAGGAGGAATTCATGGCACAACATGTCCAATCTGTAATAGGACATATGCATACGAGCCTCAGTCCAGCAGGAGAACATTAACATGGGTTAACATTAACATGGGTCGTGTTATTCCAAAACCAATGCAATTGGTTTTGGAATAAGTTTTTGACTCCCGCTGTGTAATGCGTCCTTCCTTTTGCTCAACAGAATCCACAGCAGTGCAATTGAACTTGAGCATTGTTATTTCCACCCCTCTCACCCCCGCCCCCCAAAGTGTGTTAATGCTTAACCCACATCTTTCCCATACGCCTGAGAACGTGGAGATGTGTGATGACTTTCTGTGTTTGTTTGGTCAGACATTGATTATTTTTGTAACTACAAGCCGCTCTTATCCAGAGATCAGGCAGTCCCACGGCAGATGAGGGCTGTTCGTGGAGAAGTAATCATCACAGAACGGAAGACATGCAGGTAGGCGCTACAGCCCGCATGTTGAAAGTTAATGTCTGTGACTCACCTCTGCTGAAGCGTACGAACAGTTAAGTTTTTTCTTTTTGTCTATCTCTAATTGTTAGCCTATGCATGAAATAATCCTGCACATTATTTTGGCTTCTAGCTTGTTTAAGTACACATCATCTTTCTGCAATATTCACTTAGATATTTGCATTTATTTTTAGATTTAATTGCAACCATAGGTTCATGTTAAGCTCCTGTTCAGCAGCAGTTTGTTGTGTGTCTGTAGGCCTTACCTACACCCTACAGACATTTCATAAGACTGAGTTTTGTCAGTTGTGGTCTGCTGGGGCATGTGTTGAAATTCCTGAAATGAAACCAGTAGCTACAGAGGGTGGATTTTAGAGGGGGTTGCCACTTCAATTCCAAGCTTAGGCTATCAGGGAAATGTGGCTTGGTCTGTTCTGTGCGTGTGAGAAGAGATGAATTTCTGATTTTCCTTGTCAGGAAGATGTATTGTTGCTGTGAAGACTGCGAGTTGAACACATTTTCTTGCAGTGATAATGGGTTTTTAGTCGACTTCATCTGGATTAAAACATTATTACCCCCTCAAACTCTCCCCTTCCCCTCATGAGGGAATCCATTTCTCACAGATACAACACTGGGGTCTGCGTGTTTTCTTAAACGAGCATTGCGGATCCGCCCAGGAAGTGGCAGACAGAGAGCAGCGAGTAACGACGCATTGAGCTGAAGGCAGCGTCTCTCCCCCGCGTATCAGAAACTTTAGACATGGTTCCATCTGAATTGGAGCATTTAATCCACGTTTAGCGGGACGAATTCGCCTCTTTCTCTCAGTCCACGGCCGGTGTCGTCGTGGGAAGGTTGCGGCACTTTGGCTGGAGTTAAAAATGTGGCTGAATGGCGGGTTTTATCCGAATTTGCGTAACGTGCGCGAGACAGTAAGGTGCTTTCTGCACGAGAGGCTTAGCTGAGACGAGAAAGAAAGTTTTTCTTCTGAGGATTAAACACGTTTCTGTTTTTATTTTTTATTTTTTAACTTTCTGGATCCTGTTATCATGACGGTAAGTTGTACCCTCCTAAAACAAGTCTGTGCTTAAAGCAGTTTGTGTTTTCCTGTCTGTCTTTCCTTCCTGAGTTAATATAAACGAAATAAACGTTTGCTGTGACGTTAGCCGTGTTTAGCTAACTTCTATAAACCGTTGGTGCTCTTTTAGCTTCTTGTAGCTAGCAGCTGTTTCTGTTAAGCGTTGGTTTAACGCAGAGGGGTGTGTTCAAAGTTTATCGAAGTGTTTTTTTTAAATTTATTTTCTTACGGCTCAGTTTGAGTGGCGGGGGCTAAATACTTTTGTGTTTCTCTTTCCTTTATTTACCCTCCATTTGTTGACAGTAGCAGGACGTTTTATTAGCCGTCAGCACGTACAGCCTTGACAGGATTCACGACCAGCTGTGACACATGCTCCGTGTTTTCCTCTGGCCTTTAGGAGTGGGTGGTTGGCACGTCGTCATCTCGCCGTTTCGTACCTCTGTAGCTTTGAGCGTTACGAACCCAACGATTTTTGTGTACGAAATGCTGCGGATCGTTTAAGCTAGATATGTCAGTAAGATTCTCAACAGACTTGTAGGTCAAATCAGATCCAGAGCATATATTTGATAAGCTAACAGCATCTTTGAAATCAAATATTTCTTTCGGTAAATTAGTATTAATACACATTACAACCATTTTAAAGGAGTGACTCAAATCTGAATGTTCATCAGAAACATATTTCCAATTCACAGATGTTCCTTTGCAGCCCTGAACACAAAATCAAACATGGCGGCTGCATGTTTAAGTGCAGTAAATAACAGTCTATTTCCACTTCTGACAGTTTGCTTTTAATGAAATGTTTACAAGCATGGATATATCTGTTTGTGAACATACTCCTTTTATTCTCCTGTAAAAACAGGAGAATAAAATTATTGTGATTTGAAATAAATCCCACCTTTGTTCAGCTTTGTACTTGTTTGGAAAATACTCCGTTGGCATCGATTATCATGATTGTGGTTAGCCTTACTAACATCTGTCTCCATTTGTACTCACTGTAGTTAGCAATCTTAACCGTGAGATTGTCAAAATCCTGACATTTCATAATCCCTTCAAAAAGATAAAATAGAGCAAATTTACTGTAATACCCTAGCTTCCTGTCAGCTGTCATCTTCTCTTGATGCGGGCCTCAGTAGAAGTTTCCTTTTAACAACCATCTTTCACCTTTAAAACTGAAAAAGCTAACTTTTAAATCTTCCACATGAAACTTTTGAGGTCAGTGCGACCTTGTAGACGAAAAGATGATTTCTTAAAAGAAATCCACTAATACTTCTTGACCTACTGGCAAACATCGACACAGTTCATGAAATGTGTTCCCAACTTTGACAAGTAGCAGAAAATATAAAAATTTGACTGTAAAACATCAGACTTAGCATCAGCCACTCTGAACAAGGGCCTGTCAAAATAACAAATTTTGCTGAACGATGAATTGCCTCTGAAGTTATTGCGATAAATTATAATAATGTTGTTTTGAGACCTTTTTTCAAGTAATAGAATGACAATGGCGTAATAATGCAAAAACACATCATCATTAAAGATCAATCAACTTAAAATTCTAATGAACATTTAACGCTGGAAGTGGAAGACATTTTCAATATCCAAAGTAGATCAACAGAAACAGCAAACTCCCAGGAATAATAAAGTTTTTAGAAAATAATATACAATTAAATTACATTAATAAGCGACAAAGTTGCTTGGTTGTGAATTAGCAAAGGAGCAAATTGACCTGGAAGTAAAACATGACAGGAATCATGTAAAAACAACAGACCAACGTAACAATTTAGTGAAATCCAGAATGATTGTTATGATGAGCTGTTGTTTCTCTATTACCAATATGTTTTCCACACAGCCATGAAAACCCGATAAGTTGCTTTCTTCTTAAACAGTAATCAAGAAGTATTGGCTGTCCGACCCGCAGTAATCCAGGAACTGTCATCACAATGAGCATTCATTTGGATCCTCCTGTTCTCATTGTGCGCAGAGGTAACCTATTTAGCCGGACAAAGCGGCCGAGACAATACTCCTGTATAGTGACAGGATAGAGGGGTCAGGAAGAGTGCATGACGTCTCTGTAAGCTGGAGTTATTTTTCCGACCCGTTTTTCTCCTATGTGAGCAGAACCTGCACGCACATGACCACTGGAAGCGTTGGGGTTATTCCTAAAATATGCTTCCTCCGCCATCTGCTTCCCGACCTGGCAGATAGGCAAGTGTGGACTAGTCGTGAAATAAATTTATGATGAGCGTTGACACGTCATGAGTTGCACCTGTTGGTAGTTTCACTTTATTGCTGAGAGCGAGAGAGAGAGAACGCGCACAAAAACAATTTAGTTTGTGTAGCTCAGGTTTCCTTTAGCATTTTTTGCCCTGCAGCCGTTTTGCTGCCATTGTGGCTCACTCAAAGTGTAGGAGTTGTCTAAAAGGTTCACAAATATTACCACGGCATATGATCATGAAGAAATCATTGTATTTGTTCTACATAGGCTGTTTGCAGTCAAGTGGTGAAATTTGTTGAATGAAAGAAAATCAGTTGGACGGATGGCTAGGTGGCGCTGTGGTGTGTAGGAATATTAAAAGGAATTATGAACAAGAAATCTGATTTATAGAGGACAAAACTGAGAAGTTAGTGCTTTACTTTTTCACATTCTGCCACAATGCAGCTACAAACATTAGTGTACGCTTTCTTTAATTAAACCAACACAAACCAAAGCAAAATAGTGAACTGTGTTTTTTAAAAAAAAAATTATTTTACCGGTAAGCAGGCCTGTGACGATAACCAATCTTGCCAGATGATAAATTGTCCCAGAAGTTATTGTAATAAATGATATTACGGTTGTTTTGAGATTATCTTTTGCGTCGTAATGGCGTAATAATGCAGGAACGCACTCTCAAAGGTCTAATGAACATTTAACGCTTGAACTGGAAAATATTTTAAATATCCAAAATAAATAAACAGAACAACAGAAACAACAAAGAAAATGAATTATGAAGTCTTTGTAAACAAAACTGAGACTAATGTTCCAGACTGAAGACCTTTGTCATCCAGTTTTTGGTAGGAAAAAATAAAAACGATATATCATGAAAATGGAAATAATTGAGTTTGTTTTAATTTATCATGTGATTAACTGACTTATTTCTTATTGCGACAGGCTTACCAGTAAAATTCTAAGAATGTAAAGCATAAATTTGCATCCAGATCATCTTACTCTGTTTCCTTTTAGCTAACTGACTAAAGACGTGACTTAATGGTGGAAGAGATCTGGTCTGATGAGATTCCTCTTTTCAATTCTCTTTAGAACTAAGAAAGTCCTTTGGGATATGTGTTTTTTTACTAGCTCTACACATCTAAAGTTCTTTCTCTTAATCATATCTGACCTTAAAGTTATCTTGCAGAGTATCTGTCTGACCACAGATTCTTAGTTTGATTTGATCACTTTAACTGTGCCGTTTCATTGTGGGTATTGTCTGTTCATGTGCATTGTTTGTTTTTCTCCACCAATAGTATTTGTTGATCAATAAATGTAGTTTTGGTCTCATCTGAGCGGCGTTTAACTTGATGACTTTTGAAAGTTGCGCTGGTTTTTATTTCGGGTATTGGATTAAAAGAGGCTGGATTCAAAGTAATTATAGAATCCAATTGTTATTTATCTGAAACCCATGTATTATAATGTTTCCACTTCATTAATCTGCCCTTCTTTCTCTTGGTCTACCAAATAAAATACACTAAAATTAAAAAAGTACTTAAAAAGTTTAAGGTTTGTGAATACCTTTGCGAGCCGCAGTGGGTAACAGCAGGAGGCCAAACAAATCAAACAAAAGCTTCTAACAGAATAAAGTGACTAAAAATGAGTCGGCGTGTAACAAGATAAGCAGACAGCCGGGAGTGTAAGTTCTGCAGAAAACAGCGTGAGTAATCCGAGGAGATTTGAACTGAGGAATGTTGGAGAGCGATAAGGAGCGGGATGAATGGATGTTGCCTAATCTTAATCTGGGACTATCGCTGCTCTGAGGCCTCCTTCACATGTTTTCTCGTCCTGCGCTTTGGGGGTTGAAAGCAAAAGCGGAGGCTGCTGCGGTGCGCTGCAGCGGAGCAGCAGTGTGTTTAGTAAACAACACGCTGATGTGCAACCACTCAAGCGGAGCAGTGTGTGTGCAGCAGCAGCATCAGGCTGTCTAGCCTGATTACGGCGCACGCTGGTTTTACCACCATGCCAAGTGCTACAAGGACTATTTTTGATTAAAAGGTGATCTCTCCTGGAAACTAGCTGCCGTCCTTTGTGGCTGCATAAGTCTGCAGCGTGGCTTGCTATTATGTTTAACTACAATAACGGAGTAAACCTGCGGAGGTGTGGGCGCATTGAGCGTGCACCGTCCTTTGACACGGGCTTGTGTTTTTCTTT
Source organism: Alfaro cultratus (assembly GCA_903066825.1). Classification (NCBI taxonomy): domain Eukaryota; kingdom Metazoa; phylum Chordata; class Actinopteri; order Cyprinodontiformes; family Poeciliidae; genus Alfaro; species Alfaro cultratus. The sequence continues at coordinate 100,347 of CAEFZX010026411.1, read as the reverse complement.
GTCATCCTCTTTCTTTCTTCTATTCCCTTTTTGTTTCCTTACGTGTGAAATCTACTCTGACTTGCTCTTTTTTAATGCGCGGCTGATCACATGAATGGGATTGACAAACAAAGACGTCCGTGTTACCTTCCTGTAAATTGCTGCGTTCAAACGAAGGGTAATGAAACTGACGCTCAGCCCTCCTGTTTGCAGCCCGACCTCTTGAACTTCAAAAAGGGATGGATGTCAAAACTGGACGACTGCGGAGAGGTGAGATATCCCACCTCGTGTCACTTTATTTTCTTTTCTTGCTTTCTTTAACTTGGTTTACTTTTTCTGTCCTTAGTGGAAGAAGCACTGGTTTGTTTTGACAGACGCTGGGCTGAAATATTACAGAGACTCGACTGCAGAGGAGGCATGTTCTGTTGTTCTTAGTCGAAAATGTTAGCAGTTAGCATGTTGGAGTAAATAAATGTGGTTTTGGTTTGACAAAGCGACTCATTTCCCTGCACAGAAAGACGACCTGGATGGAGAAATTGACCTGAAATCTTGCCTGAAGGTATCCGAGTTCGACGTGGAGAAGAACTATGGCTTTCAGATTCAGGTAAAAGTCTGTCGGTGGTCAAGCGCTCTTTAAGACAGCATGCTTCTGTTTTCTTCTTCTTCCTCTTCAAACTGTCCTCATCAACGTTAACCACATCTTTCTTCCGTTTTCTACGTTGCACCTCTTGTCCTGCTTGTCATCTCCATCTCACCCGTGTCTTTTTACTTCTTGTCCCTGTCGTGCCGCAGACTCGGGAGGCTGTTTTCACTCTGTCGGCCATGACGGCTGGGATCAGACGGAACTGGATCGAGGTTTTAAAGAAATCTATCCGGCCCAGCAGCTCTCCTGACCTCACCCAGTAAGTTCCAGCAGATCTGGTGAATAAAACATCTAATTTGTTTTAAGTTTGGTTTGTGGTCATCATTTCTAATATTTCAAAAGGATGCAGTAAGTAAGAAGCGATAAAATCAGGGTATGAACGGGCAACATGGCCAAATTGACCAGTACCTTTTGTGCAGAAAACAATTATGGCCTTTGGGGAATTCGGGTAAGAGGAGAGCTAGCTTTAAGAGAAAGTCGTACGAAGTTTTGTTCGCAGTTGTGAGGTGATGCAGCGTTTAAATGTGAAATGGATGTGGCTGAATGCAGAGCAGTCATGAAACTTGTTAGAGATGGATAAAAACGTAGTAAACAGCAAACAAATCTAAAAGTACATGTTCATGCATGTTCATGTGTTAGGCTGAAATCCAACTGAACTGAGTCAAACACCACAATTAACCTCCAGATCCTCTCTATCCTGTCAGACTGAGTTATTTTCAAAAACGTTTAGGCAAAAATGTTATAACCAAGAAGACTTGCAGCTGTAATAGCAGCAAAAGTTGATTCTATAAGTCAGAGGTGTCAAACTAATTTTCATTTTGGGCCAAATAAAAAATCTTAATGTTCTTAAAGGGCTGGTTGCGTCAGAATGTATTGATAAAATCCATAAAACTGTTAAAATATCATTAAATAAGTCTTTCTTAAAACTAAATAATATTAATCATCTTTTCACGCTGATCAGTACAATCCTGGATGTTGCGAGAGATTTTGTAGTTCTAAATTAGAAATATTTGTAAGGAAATATTACGATATTTGAGCTAATGTATGATGTTAAGGGTGCATTTCTATTAATCGCCGTATCTTTCACGGACTGTAACTTGACATCCAGTAAGGCTGAGGCACCAGTCACTTAAACTCAGTGTTTTTCGCCATTGCTGAGAAAACTTTGCAGTAAAAACAATGTGGGGATCTGCTGAATTTGTGTGAATTTTGCAGATTTGCGAAAAACTGGAGGGATTTATCGATGTAATTTGGTGTCTAGACGGCCATATAAAAAGCCAGATTTGGCCCCTGAGCCTTGAGTTTGACACAAGTTATTGACTCAGAAGTACAAATGCATGTATTTGTAAAAAAAAAAAAAAAAAAAGAATAAAAAAAAACAAAACAAAAACTGCTCTACATTGCATTGTAGGGTATGAAATACTTTCATGCTTGTGGTTGCTGAGTGACAAAATGTTAAAAGATTGAAGGGGCATGAAAACCGTTGCCTAGCATTATACTTGTTGCATCTGTGTTTTTCCATCAACCTTATTCTAAAATTTTAACATTCTAGTAAAAAAAATCAAAGACTTCTAATCTTAGTTCTGTCATTTGTTTTTTATTAGATTACCCGACAACAACAGCGACAAGGAGAACTCCCATAAACGCTTCCCGCCGCCTTCTCGACGCCCCTCGACGCGCCACGCCGACTCCCAGTCAGAGACCCCGAACTCGGCCCATTCCACCGAGCGACGGTTCGACTACGTAGAACTGTCTCCTGTTCCCGCCTCCTCCTCCACCCCTCTCCCATCCAGTCAGCGGGAAGCAGGGGAGGGGCAGGGCCGAGAGCACAGCCAATGGCAGGAGGAGAGGAGCATGAGCAGCCAATGGGAAGCCGTTCTGTCGCGGAAAGGCTCGGGCGTGGGATCGAACCAGAAGCCCCACCTGGACGACGAGATTGAGAGAAAGTGGTCCGAGTTGGAGCGAATGCCGCTGAAGGACATGAGCTCCTTGTCGTCGATGGGAACGCGGATGTCCAGCCAGTCGGCCAACGAGGCGCTGCAGAGGGAGGTAGTGTGTGGAGATGATTCTGTAATTTGCAAAAGTACTAAAATGCAAATTAACCCTTCATCTGCGTCGATGAAGTAAAGCGATTCTTTTTCAACCGTTTTATGCTTTGTACAACCTTCTGACTTGTGTGCTTTCAGGAGTATTTTCCACCTTAAATAATGTGCGTAGGATGTTCAAATATATGAATTCATGATTGGTCTCAGGAGTATTAATGAACTGATGTGGAAGATGCTTCTGAAAAGCCAGTCTGCTCTGTTTTTGCATGTTGTGATGTGCTTCTTAGTGTGAATATATATTATGCATCCATCTGCGATCAAATCAGCTGGCTTTACCTCTGCTCTCATCTCTCTCTCAGGTGGCGTCACTGAGGCAACAGCTGGAGAAACTACAACAGGGGGGACGGGAAAGGGGAAGGGGAGGAAGTGTGTGCGGCAACTGCGGCCCTGAGGCTCCGTGCAGCCGCAGCCTGGCGACCATGGAGCGCGCTCACAGACATGCTCTGGAGGAGCTGCAGAGGCAGCATGACCGCCAGATGAGGGAGCTGGAGACGGAGAAAAAGCGGCTGCTGCTGGAGGAGACTCGGGACACGGCGCGAGGTCGGTCGGTCGGTCGGTCGGTCGGTCGGTCGGTCGGTCGGTCGGTCGGTCGGTCGGTCGGTCGGTCGGTCGGTCGGTCAGGACGCTTCAAAGAGAACGCTGCCATGTTCACTACTGTCTCTGACTGTTTTAAAGGGTTTTTTAAATGACATTTAAATCACAAAGATCAACTGGTCATCACAGTCAGGTAGAGATTGTAACATTTAACACAATCGTATAGGGCTGAAATGATTAATTGGATTAATTGCGATTATTGAAATAATCGCCAACTAATTTAGTAATCGATTGATCATCAACTAGAGTATACAGACTCAAAAAAATGCCTTTTCTCAAAAGAACAACACATTCAGAGCAGTAATTAAGGCAAAACTACAAAAATGTATATATTTTGCTATTAATGTGGAAAAAAATTTCCACTTTTAACTCCTTAAGTGGCATATCTTTTAGCTTCACCTGGATCAAACTGTGTAAAAACCAAATTTTCCAATTGAACACCTTTAACTATCTCTTTAGTAATCGGTAAGGAATCTATAACTAATCAAGCATGCACAAAAGGGATGTAATGTTATTGCATTTTAGGCAAAAATAAAAATTATTTTCCTATTTAAAATGGAAATTAAACATTTGCTTATTTGTATCTTTTAACGTATTCCTAACATTGTTTAAAAACTACTTAAGTGGACACATGAAAAATCTGCAGAACGTTCTCATGCTTTAATCCGATTAATCGTCTGAATAATCGATTTACTAAAACAATCGTTAGTCACAGATTCTGTTCAAAATATTTGCTGTTAAAGCTGAAACCTTTTGTTCTTGTGAGTTTGAACTTCTGGCAACTGATAACTTTAGTATGTTGTACATTTTAATAATGGTAAACATAAAAATGTCTTTGAAAAAGTATTTTGCTGCGCCGCCGCCTAACATGAGATCTGACATTTTGAAATTTTGACATTTTGTTTAGTTTAGTTTCTCTAACATTTCGTGAATTTTTCTTTCTTGCTTGTTGAATTATCAGCTGATACTTGTCCCTTTAAAAGATCCTAACTCACTGACCTTTGCAGGCACTTGGTTGCAGTAGATTTATTATTTAGGGCTTTCAAAGAAAAAGGGAATTAAATGCAAATTTTAAGCAACACATTTTGCATTTGAAATGAAATGACATCTACAGCAGAAAGTAAGAGCGTAAAAATACAAGTAAAGAGTCTCATAATATTGGAAAACATGCAACATTTCTGGTTCAAAAACATGTTCACGACCATGTAAGATAACTAGACTCAAGCTGTTGATGGTCATAGTGAGAGATTTAGTCAGTGTTGCTCTATCTCATGACAAAAGTGGATTTCCAGTGGCTTTATAGCGAATGTTAAGTCTGTATTTGTGTTTCAGTGATGGAGGCTTTGAAGAAGAAACACAAAGAGGAGCTGGAGAGAGAGGTGGAGAAGGTCAGGAGGCTGAGCAGCGGGAAGTTGGACTCTCTCACTCTGCAGACGCAACAACAGTAAGACACTTGAATTAACTCCTGCCAGTAGAACATTAACACCCATTTTTCCACTGTAATCTGCTTCTGTTACATCTCATTTCTGCAGAACTAGATCATAAATGTACATTCACTCCTGGCAAAATATTCCGTTGCAGTTTTTGGTGGCTGCACTTGGAGGCTGAATTTGTGGCGAGCGCGACACTCCCTGCTTGTTAAAAGAAATCCATTAGTAAAGTAGCCGCTGGACGCTGCTGGGCTCCAAAGGAATGTAGAAAAATGTGGTCATGGATGAGTTTCTCTTAGCTGTCTTCATGAAGGGCGTTCAGTAGCGGTTTCTGCATTTTTGCAGCTAATCTGTTTTAACTGCTGGCCATTTTCAGCTTGTGCGGGCTCTTCCTCTTTTTGAGGTTATTGGTTGCAAGATGCAAAGAAGCTTTACGTCTACTGCAGGAAATGCTTGAGGGACAGAGAAAGAGTGTTGCTGCTGTCTACTCATTGATGGGTTTAGTGGAGTCTCTCAGAAAGCAGGATTTTGGTTCATACTTAAACATAATGTCTTACTTAATAAAGAGAATCAGTTTACCATCTGTATAATAGATGAGCAGCTTTACATTTTCACATTTCTTTTTTTTTCTTTCTCTTACTCGCTGCTGCAGGGCTGAGACGCTGGCCTTGCAGCGAGAGCTGGCCGGTCTGTCGGAGCGCTACTCTCAGAAGTGTCTGGAGCTGAACAAAGCGGAGCAGAGAAACGCCGAGAGAGAAAGGGAAGTCAGTCACAGAGAGAGAGACATGGAGCAGCTGAAGAAAGAAAACGTGGTGAGTTAGCAGCTCAGTGTGCGAAGGTGATCAGCCATATAGCACATCTGAAAATAACCGACTTCATTCGTGAAAACCTGAAGCACAAAGAGGAAGACTTATAGCACAGAGCAATGTGATGCAATAATGGTCATACTTTGCATAAGGGCTGATTCTTATGCTCACGCTTCTATGCACTTAGCGGTTTGGGAAGCTAAAGCTAATGCAGAGAGAGGGGAGAACAAATTAGGATTAATTGTAACTTATTATTTAGCAATAATATCATAGAAATTAAATAATGTTTTAATATTTTGCCCAATTAAAGACTACAAATTATTTTTCAGATGTATATTATTCATATTTTTATTTACAATAAAATAGACAACCGTGTATAATTTTCTTCCAATTCACAACTATGGACCACTTTATGTTGGTCTATCACACAACATTATGTTAAAATCCAATTTTCATTTGAATCCCTGATGGATATGAACGTGTTTTTAGCACCATATGCTGCAGTTCTGTTCCTACACAATAGAAACATAAAGTTGGGTGTTTGTGTTAAAAACCTGACCACGCGTGTTGTTCTTCAGGAGTTAAAGGGCCGCTTGACGGACGAAATGAGCCGAACGCGATCCGCCCTTGCTGATAGAGGCTCAGAGGACGACAAAAACAAGATGTCCTGCGAACTGGAGGTACTGTTGTTTTGGAAACTGAAAGTGGACTGCTTTCTGTGTGCATCCTCCTCACACTGCCAGTCAAACTCTTCATGTGGTCTGCAGGTGTGAAAATATGCAAACCTTTGCACCAACACCCAGCTGTGTCTGCTTTAGCTTTGTTCTTCAGGAGTTTTGTGGGTGAACGTTGGAGACGGCCAGTCCATGTCGGTTTTGTTTTACTCTCCAACATCTGTGGTGGATTGAGCTTCACTTCTTTCCTCACAAACAATTTCTTTTTATCAGAGAGACGGTTTGTATAACATGGAGGACATTTTGATACAATTAGCTACAGCTGGGTGATAGAGCTTAAAAAAACTGAATCTATTTTTCCTCCTCACTTTCTTTTCTAGAAAAGAAATGACAGAAAAGTAGTTTTTACTTCAACTGTCCCTTGTGTGAGTTGTACGGCTATGAGAGTTTTTGTTATTTTATGAAATAAAGATGCAATTTTACTAGACGAGCAACTTAAAATCGTGGAAATATTTTTTTTAGTAAGAAAACCCTTGATAATCATTATTTTATGTTTTTGTCTTGGAGTTTTTGTAAATGACTACTTCCTTCTCCTAATATCAAGACTATATTCTGGTAATATTAAGACTTTATTCATATATTATTTCATACGACTTTATTCTTGTCTTGCTACAAGTGTATTCTTGTAATATCATGACTGTATTTTAGTAAAGAAAAAAATAACTAATCTTTGCGAATCTTGACCTGAATTCAAAGTCCAAATAAACAGAAGCTGTAAAATGTGCTTGTCAAACAAGATGGCCGCCCTGGGCGTGCTGACGTCACTCTGAACGTCAGCACGTTCAGAGTGAAAAACGTTGCAAGAAACTTAAGGAGTGCTTTGGTGGGGGGTTGGAGGATTCCATATTTTCCAAAAATTACATTTTCAATAATATTAATAAAATTGATTAATCGCCCAGCCCTACAACTTCTTGTTCCACGCGGCTTAGAAATTAATAACACTCATGCTGGTTAAATTATTTATTTATTAATTTTTGTGGGCTCTAGTGTCCCTTATTTTGACAGTAGGCTGACAGAAATGGGGTAAGGAGAGGGGGGAAGACATGTGGCAAATGCTGCCTGGTCCGGGAGTCGAACCCGCGACAGCCGCGTCGAGGACTCAAGGCCTCCAAATGTGGGTCGCGCTAACCCCTACGCCACCACGGCACGCCCCAAACTGGTTTTAATAAAGTTTTCAATTGTTGCTCATAAGATTTTGCTCACAGCTTGATGTTAGGTGAACACAGATGCATAGAAAACATGAAAACTGGAAACCTGGAGAGATGCCGCTGCAAATATCATCTTTGTACGCTGCTCAGGTACATTCAAGCTGTGATCAGTGCAGACACATAAAACAGGCAATTTATTTGGACATGTGACATTTTCCTTGAGTGGACACTAAAAGCTTCAAGTGCTGCAGTTATCCGAGTCGCTCCTTTGGAATCGGAGACGTCTCCCTCTCCTTCTTTGTCCTTGCAGTTAGAAGAGCCTGATGTGCTTTTTGTTTTGTGAGTTTCAATTCAGAAAAAGAGATTTTTTTATTTATTTTTGTCAGAGGATGCAATCCTCTCTGAAAGCAGACTGTCTCTGAACTTCCTCCAGTAACTAGCCTCCCCCTCCTCTGAAACCAATAACCCGGGTTACCTCAGCGGGGACTCCTCAGGATGACTGGCAGGCACCTCTAACCCTCCCATCCTCTGTGGTTAGAAGCTGAAAGATTATCCAGTGAGCAGCTGCCTCTCCTTTTTATTTATTTATTTTTTTGGTTTTTGAAGACTCTCTTCATCCATTCACCCATCCATTTATCTCTCCATCACAACCTCCTTTTGCTCTAAAACATACACAAACCTGCATGCATGCAAATGAAACCGTTCAACTCTGGAGGCAGATAAATGTGAAACTTATATTTTCTCACTAATTTTGATGAAGCCACTGATCCAAGGAGCAAATAACTGTGTAGGTGTTGAGCTGTCATGATGTAAGAGGTGATTTATTTTGCTCTCTGGAATGACAGACGAAGGCTTGGAGATGTATGGAGGAGAGATCAGAGAATGGGTGGATGGAGTGATGCATGTCGGGGAGGAGAAATGATTAATGAGGCCAGACTGACCTGCATCCAACCTGAAATCATGAATACAAAGAGAAACAGACAATCTGAAAGTAAACCAAACATTCAGAGGATTTTTTCTATTCCTTTATGTGAGTTTGACCTGAAAAGGAGAAGTTCAACACAACATGATTATGGGTTTAAGCACTTAGATTCAACTTTATCTGAAATAATTTGATGTAGACAAAGCTGACTTCTCAATCTCCTGAGTCTGTTTACAGCCAGAAGCTGCTCCCCTCTCTAATGTTTAAAACACCACTTCTTAGCTCTTTAGGCTTTTGTGAATCTCAAATCTGAACTTTTGACCCTCATTTGACTCAAAAGTGGTTCATGTACAAAAGTTCAACTCCCTCGAGCAATTCCTTCACTGAAATGAGTTTTGAGAGAGAAGAAGCTGCCACAAACTTAAAGCAGAAATTAATAGAAAGGGTAAGAGGTGAACGAGTTTTCTTTCAAATTTGTATTTTTCGGCTCAGTGGTTTAAATCAACAGTCAGTGGTCCTTCACATTAATAACCCACAGTGAGTAACCAGGAAAATATATGAAGTTCTCCTTACTTTTGACTTGGTATTCACACTTTGGTATGTAGGTATTCATACTTTAATTTGATGCTATAAAACTAAGTGTAAACATTGTGTCATTGACCTTGCAGCAATTCCTCATACTGAGGATCCATTCGGTGACAGTGGAGAGGAAAAACTCCAGCAGAACAGCCTCCATCACAACTGACTGGAGGTTTGAGAAAATGGAGCAGATCCACAAAAAGGAAACAGATGAACTGGTGCAGGATTATCAGCATGTGATACTGGTGATCACTCACTGCTGGTGTAGGTTGGAGGTGATGTCTGACCTCAGACTGCTTAGTTCCTGAACAGCTGGGTTGAATATTATTTTTTTATTTTGGAGCAAAGGCTGGTTCAGAGAACTGCACATCTGTATTACATCTCACATTCTGGAAATGAAATGGATCCCTTCCACCCTGTCCCTCAGGTCAGGGTTCAACTGCTGATCACGTCATAGAATCACTCCTTAAAAATAATCAGAAATATCCCTTTAAAAATACAAAAAAGTTCTAACCAGAATATAAGTCAAGGGATTATAATGGTGTCTAAACTTACAAAAAATAAAATAAATAAACACTTTCTCTTCTCTCCTTTAAATGTAAAAATTGAAATGTAGTGTAAAATTTTAGAAGACAAAGAATCTGGTTAATTACTTCATGGGTTTTTGTTCTGGAACTAATTTTCTCATCTCAGGTTCAAGAACATGATACAGGCGTCTCTGTTTTCAAAGATGCTTTCTGTAATTAGTCCAAACCCATAAGAATTTAATGAGTGGGTTCTCTCAAGTCTGCCTTTCAGGAAAAGTCGCTGGAAGTTTATACTCCTTCTCTTTCTAAAGGTAAAGAGAAACGCGTAGTTTAGGACACTTTCACTGAATCTAACATCTTCCACTTCGAAATGACTTTAATTTGTCTGCATTCAGGTAGAAACACCTTAAATCAGTGGAAATCTCATCCTAAACATTATTTTAGATTTATCAGTATATTCTTTGCGTGTTTACATTATATTTTGTTTAAATAAAATTTAATTTTGATGGCCATTAAGGGTCCTCTTTCCAAAAATTTAAATAAAAAACCCTCAAAAAAATTTTTTTTTTTTTTTTTTTTTTTTTTTTTTTTTTTTGACTGAACTTTTTCCCTCCCATTTCCCTTTGCACTGTGTGTAGGTGTGTTTTTGCATGCACAGGGGCCAGTAAGTCTCTGATTCAGTGTGACTGATGGGGAAATTACTTAAAAACTTGCAGCTCTTGGCATCTAAGCTGATTCAAACTGATTCAGATTTTGTTTACAACATCATTATAGCAGGAGGAATTAATTTGCGCAGTTGGCTCTTCAGGGCCAAACAGGCCTGGAGCCAGAGCTTACTCATTATTTATGTCACACAAATTTCCCCCAAATTGCATTTATGTGGCCTTTTTTGCATTTTAGAGCCAAAACAGATTATGTGCCAGTCCTCTGATGGTTTCAAACATATTACGAGTGTGTTTGACTTTTAGGCTGCGTGTGCATAATGTCAGCAAACCGCTCCAATAAACCTGCGCTGGTTGTCTTGACGTAACGCTGCGTTTCTTGAGATCCTAATGAGTCTGACCTGTTGGTGATGGTAAATGCCTCTGGGCAACCTTTGAGACTAATGGGACGGATATTAATATTTTGTTGCGCAAGATGGAGATTACAGCTGCAATTACCTGACCTACATAGTGTGTTTGAGTCATTCTTCCTGGGAGCAACATGGTGGATCCTCTGCCTCTTGTTTCTTTGCGGTCATTCGCTGAAGTCTTCTCCGTTAATGTTTCTGGGTTCTGATCCGAACACCTGCATCAGCTCAAATTTGCACTTCCTCTCTCTGCTAAGCCATTAACTGAACGCCTCAGACTTGTTGAGCCAAATGATCCAGAAACACTTTGTGTTCAGCGAGGAAGCGTCTCATCCATCAGAGTTCTGTTTCCATGCGGTCGTGTTGCAGGTCGCTGTTGCTTGTTAAAGTACCAAAGGTTAAGGTTTCAGCAGAACCTCAGTGTCTCTTGCAGGCTTGTGTGTTTTCCACAGAGCTGCGACGTTTTCCCAGATAAACACAGAACACACACCGGGTCATCTGCATGATGTCAAAACACGATCCGTCAGATCACTCCACATTCTTCCTGCACTCTGTGGTCCGGCTGTTTGGTTGGAGTCCCGGCTCTTTGTAGGTTTCTGCGCTGCAGTCAGAGTTCAGTTGGTGGAACATGTTAGACTGAGACTTTTCATGGACCCTGAAGTGAAACGTTGCTGATTCGAAACTTGCCCTCACTTGTCTGTCTTCCACATTTTACTTTTGAACCTGGTCAGCCCTGAACAGTAAGGGTGTGGAGAGAATGCCACGAGAAAATGGGTCTACATAACGGCTTATGAAGTTACCTGGCACATCAAATACGAGACTTTCCTCTCTATGAATTGTTTTAGTCATTGGTGAGCATGAATTTAATTAATATCAGACTTTCAACTATATATTTTAAACAATTTAGAGAATTTGTACAGCAAATGACGTAAATGCATTTTAAGTGAATTTCGTACCCTTAAGCAAACTTCTGTCTCGACTTTTCTTGGCAGAAATGCAAATTTACATGGTCTTGTTTCTTAGCACAGATAGGTCAACCCGTCTATCAGGCCGATGCTCAGGGAAGGCAAGTCCCAACTTAATAGCTTTTGAAACCAGCTTGGAAGTGTTCAAGATCATTGTTTGTTGAAACACATGTCCAAGTTTCAGCCATCTACAGTAATTTGAAGGACGTCCATCCTCACTCTTCTTTTCACTTTCCTGAATATGCCGTTAAAGTGGCTCTGATGCAGCCTCACAGCATGATGCTGCCACCACCAGTATCCTTAGGTTGACTTATCTCAACTCCACCAAACATGCTTGTCGTTGCGGACGGTTTGCTCAGTCTTTGTCTTTTATCAGGAAACATACATTGTTTATGCAAATATATTCTTTATTTAACAATTCCTTAAATGTCATAAAACACATTTCCAAATGCAACTTTGTTTATACCTGCAGGGCTCTGTGATTTAATGTTAAGAGATTTTTCCTTGTGCAAAAGTAAATCTAATTTTTACAATCTCTGCATTCACCGCCTGTGAATTTCGGTCGTCTCCCTCAGAGGGCTGGGACCTCAGGTTGAGAACCTCTGATTACTTCAGTCATCCCTCCCTCAGGGAGAATTGTAATTTATTGTCACTCCCACTCTTCCTTTTCATTTTCTACCCACATTGAAACCTAACTCTGTAGTTTCCATTTCCAGCACGCTGTTGGAGTTGTAAGAATTACAGTAAGGATGTAAGGCTTGGAGGATTCACTATTTTATCCTTGAGATTTCTTTGCTTTTCCCCTCCTGGCAAAATGATTTTGATATTATTCCAAGGTCTTTAGTTCTCGGAGCAGAGAGGAATAAAAGGCAGCTGCTCTCTGATGCTGCTGAGGCTGATGTGACCCGTAGAACAGTGGAGCTAACAGCATGTTGACCCGACTCTCTCTGTACTCCACCGCTGACCATTACTGGCCAGACTGGACATTTAGGGTCCAGTCTCCCTAAATGTCAAAGCAGCAAATTTCAAACTCAATGGCATTTTTTTGGCAAAAACCTGGTAAAGAGGGTCATGATCGTGGGTTAAGAATCAAAGCCTTAAGAATATGAGCGATGGATGGATGACGGCTTCCCATCAACCTTTCCTTGTCCTCACTGAAGAACAGACACGAAGCCTGAAGCCGCCCCTGTGATGAGCTACACTTAATGTTTTCATTCAAGTCAAATAGTTTTACTTTTTCCAGTTTAATCCAAGGAGAACCATCCTACCTGACCTTGTCGTTTCCACTCTTCCATAAAGCCATTCTTGTGAATTGTCTGATTAACAGGTTTGTTGTTTGCAGGTTGAACGCTGTTGAAGGTTGACGTTCATGTCTTTGTAGGTCTGCAGTTGCTCCATGTTCAGAAGACTGAACAGAACCCTGAGATGTTGAAAGTTCTGGATTTTGTTTAAGAGCCAAATCCTGCTGTAAAATTCTCCAACTTTCTCTGCTGGATTCTTTTGGTCTTCATGATTATTATCTAGCAAACCTCTGAGGACGTCACAGAATGGCTGAAATCAAAATACACACAAACTTTGACAGTGTCATAGTAGAAAAAGCTTTTGGAAATGATGTGATTTATTAATCTATTAAACCATATTGTCATTTGTTGTTTCTCTGACTCTAGAAATCTGGAGTTTAATCTAGAAGCTATATTTTGTTGGTCATTTTCTGGCTTGAAACACAAACATTAATGACATTTTCTCCCGTCTTTCCCAGTAATTATCATTTCATATTATATAAGTTCTGAATTACTCACTTTTGTACATTTGTAAACTACTTTATGTTTATAGGATTTACAGGGTACCAAAACTTACGGAAATGATAAAGTATAATTTAATCTTTTTTTATTTTTTTTACCCACCAATGAATATAAGATTTTTCTTACATTTTTTGTGAAATTGGGCTGATGGGATAATGGACTAATTTATTCTTATTTTCTTGTTATTCAACACTTAACTTACTTTCTCTTCAGAGTACCAGACATGTTTCGATGGGACTCTTCCATCTTCGTCAAAGTACGCTGAAAACATCTGTGGTATGTCAGATTAATTTGTCTAATTACTAAAGAAACTTGAAGACTTTATTGCATCTAGAAGCAATGAGTTTTACTGGAATACTAATTTATTCTACATCCATATTTTTATGTCTGAGGGTTTCCAGTGATTGTACAGGCCACAGAGGAAACATTCACTCAGATATTTTGTCCTCCAGGCTTTCTGACTCTGCAAACTTTATCTGCACTGTGTACTGAAGACACAGTTGCGTTGAAATGAATTCCTGTTCAGAAAATAAAATGCCATCCTCCTCGGTTGTTTCACAGCAATAACTTCTAGATAAGGATGAACAGAGAGCCAGGGAACATCATGAACATGATGCATGTCTACGCAGGAGCATTACTGTCAGGAGTCAACAGATGGCGGGATGTAACCGGATCATTTGTATGCACCAGCACACACACGCTCATATACACACACACACACGTACGCATGCATGCACGCACAGCGGGGACCGGCAGAGTACACAGCGAGCTTTCAGAGGACGGAAGGATTCTCTGCTCTGCTGTGATTAATGGGCTGATTGAGGTTGGAGCCAAAATAGGGGGTGGGCCAGTTTGAAACCCACTAATGAGGTGATAATGGAGAGGTGGGTGGCTGAGGCCACCACCCTGCAGAATGGTGGAAGCGAAGCTGGGAAGGTTTTAGAGGCAGGAGGGAGGAGAGCGCGCTCTCTAAAGGGAAGGTTTGTGTTTGTTTTTTTTTTTGGCTGGTCTGAACGCTGAAGGTGCACAGAGACAGAGGGAGGCTTTTCTTTTATTCAGAAACACTAAAGCAGAGAGTGTTGCACTGCAACTGTAGGTGGAGCAGGCAGGTGGTAGTTTCACATGATGAGGGGGTTTCAAACCGTGATTGCTGGTTTTAGAATGAGGTACTGCGGGTGTTCTGCAACAGAATGGAGGGCAAGGCAGCATTGTAAGTACCGTTAGGGGGAACAAAATACCTGGTTTGTGTTTAGCAAAAGATCAATAAGTTTAGAGATAAAGAATGTTTTTGCAATTCATTAAATTAACAGTCAGTGTTGTTTGTGGTAGTACATTAAGAGTCTCTAGGGATAAAACTCCTAATTTTCTTTTGTTTCCGTGTTGGGATTTGGATCCTTCGGATTGGACTCCACCTGTTAAAACTTTAGTGACCCATAATGCACATTATAAGGACGGCTGGTTTAGTGGAGTTGGGTTCTGCTGAGAGGTTATGAGCAGTTAATGGGTCTGCTTCCTAACAGCCGGCTGGCGGACGACCCAGGTAGAAGTGTTAAAGTGACGAGGGTGGAGTTTATTCTCCTTGGAGAACTCAGCGATCCGATGGCTTTAACATCGGACAACGGGAAGGACGTAAAATGGAAACAGATGACCTGCTGCTTTAATGAACAATCTGGATTTGACTATTTTCTGTGGTTTTCTTGACTTTAATTATTTTAGAGAACATTTTTATGTTCATGTGTCACATGGTGGAAGTCTGAGTGTCTGGTGCTCTAAATATATGGGGAATATGCAGCTTAAAAACAGTCAAAACTCCACTTGTGGGGCAAATAAGTATTTGATACACAGCAGATTCAAGTTTTCTCACATGTAAAGAATGGAGATGTCTGTCATTTTTATTATAGGAAGACCTCAATTATCAGACACAATCTAATAAATCACATTGTATGATTTTTAAAGAATGACTTCATATTTTCTTGCATTAAATGTTTGATACAGTGGAAAAATAAAACTCACTATCTGGTATAGAAATTTATTTACAGCTGTAGATCAGACATTTCTGTCATCAAACTGTTTACTGATTGTTTTGTAGCTCATCCATCCCGGTTCTGTGTAGATCTACAGTTTTTGCTCCTGGTTTCTGTATTCAACTCTTTGGACTTGTCCATGGTGGAGAGGCTGGAGTCTGACTGAATGTGGGGAAACGGGTCTTTTATAATGAGTTGAAACTGGTGCATTAATAGAGGTAATGAGTGGAAGACATGAGGACTTAAAGATGAACTAAGATGTCTGAGTCAAGTTACATTATTAACTTGAATAATCTTATCAAATAGTTATTTTCCAAACATGAATACTCAGGTTGGGTTTGCTTTGTGCTTTCAAGTTCAAAGTTGAAGGTGTCCTTATTATCCCAGAGGGTTCATTTGTTTTACAGCAGAACAGGAACATAAACTCACAACTTTCACAAAGTTACATTCTGAACTCTAGAAAACTTATAACTGATGGCAAATTTGACTTTCTGACCAGATTAGTTCTGCTTTGTATCGGGGAATATCTGTGCCCTGATTGGACCAAACCAGTTATTTCTCAGTGTAAAGCTCGGATCAGCCAGGATAGATTGGGCTTTTTTTCCACGACCTGACCTGATACAGACACTAAGGTCCTGAAAG
Organism: Alfaro cultratus; assembly: GCA_903066825.1. Taxonomy (NCBI): domain Eukaryota; kingdom Metazoa; phylum Chordata; class Actinopteri; order Cyprinodontiformes; family Poeciliidae; genus Alfaro; species Alfaro cultratus. Next base: position 84,378 of record CAEFZX010026411.1, on the reverse strand, counting down.
GACGTTGTAGCAATTTTACTATGTTTTAAAATACCCTGCAGGAGATGTTTCTGTTTGACATTTAGAGACTCAGAGCAGCAGATAAAAGAAAAGGTGAGAACAGTTTCAATAAAACACTTTGGACTCTGTTAATGTTTTATCAAAGATTTATAATCTTTAAAGAGATTCAACACAATGTAATTTACATCTCCAACAAGATTCTGATTCAATATTTTAATTTAAGGGTATTGTCAAAATTATTTGGGGTTGATTGAAAGTTGACAACCATCCCTCCCTTTGGGTCTTTCTTAACTTTTAATGTGGGCAAAGTAAAGATGAACAGCGAGTACTGGGTATCAGTTTCTGCATGTTCTCCTGAATCTCTCATCCATAATTCTGCTTGAACTATTAATCATGTGCACTGACTGATCTTTATGACTGAGGCAAGGCAAGCACGCTTTGTAATCAGAATAATAACTTTCCTTCACAGAAAGGCTTGGTGTTCTAATTCTAGTTTGAGCAGAAATGGAGAATATGAGAAAAACAGCTCGACTGTGGTGTGAATATTTGGTTCTGTTAGTGTTTCTGACTGGATCCCACAGCCAGTGCAGACACAGATTGGATATTTCTTGGAGTTTTAAAAGTCAAGTTTCTTTTTTTTGGAACATTTTTGAGTTTAATTTCAGTTTTGTTTTGTTTTTTTGGTGGAAATGTATTTTTTTTTTCTCCACAAGGCCCTTATATGCCGTCATGTCTTTGGGTCATGACCTTCAGTGTGGACAGGAGTTGGCTGATTTACGCTGAGTCCATATTTTGTTTTATGGTGTCTAAGGATCTGAATTTCAGCCCAAAACTTTCAGCTTGACTACTATAAACACCACAACACACATTTCCCCTTGATGCTGTTGAAATGATTTCTCCGCCTAGTTTTGATTTTTACAGACTGAGCGACGACTAAACCATCAAATTCTGCCTCATCTCCACAATTTGTGAACAAAATAGGATTCTCAGTTAATCTCCTTCAACTTATTTAAAGACAAACTTAAAAAGTGCCTGAGCCGTCTTCAAAGACGTTCTCTTATCGTCATAAACAGCAGGAGGATTTCAGTTTGTTTATTTCCAACTTCTGTGTGTTTGGAGCGTTTCTGTCTTTAAAAAGCGTCTCTGAACAAAAGGCCCCATCCATCTAGAGACTGAGACCCTCTGCTGCCCCCACGCGCTCTGACAGCTCTTCCTTCTCCAACTGTTCCCACTTCCCTGCCAGAATCATCATCTGGAGCCACAATGTGCATCCAGGGATCATTTATGATTTCCAAAAACTGACGATTTACCTGATGTAGTGGCAACGGAAACAGAAACCAGAATATTTATCCAACAACCACAGAAATTGGCTTCCAGTGTGACAATTTTAAGGTTTTATTTCACTAAAAATCCACCAAACAATCCGACATTCTTACGATCCATAAAGGATGACAGATGTTGAAGAATGAGACTTAATTTGATTAAGTGTTATGCTTTCTTGCTAAAACATTCATATTACTTGAACATTATCACAATTTGTCATGTTACAAACAAAAAATAATAAAGGTAATGAGATTTTATGTGTGCATCTGTATCCTGACTGGCCAAGTTAATTAAATCTTTTTTGGGTATATTTCTACTTTATTTGCTCATCTAGAGAAATTTTTGTTCTTTTTTGCAAAATGGTTCAAACTTCATCTGTTTGAATGGAGAACGTCTCTGAATTGTACTTAAAGTTTTGTTGGCTGTAGATTTAATGTGATCTGTGTTCTACGTTTTCCACCAAATATTACATACAAATATAACTTCCTGCAAACTGCAAACAGGACTTTTGTATTTACCCCATTTCCTCTTTTGCTCCTTTTTAAAAAAATGAATCACATTTTTCTCCATCTCCACACATTCAGTGCTTTACTGAAAGCCTTTTAGATTTACTTTTCTTTTCTGCAGACTTTAACTTTGCGTTGGTGCCGGGACAAGAGTCTGAGATCTTCTCAGAAGGATCATTAGCATCTTTGAAGGCTAAATATGAAATAATCTCTTAAATATGAGATGAGGCTTTATTATGGGCTTTTCAATTGTCTGCTGAGGCTGCAAAAATAAACAGAACTAAGTACATTTCTATCGTCTCCTGACAATTAAAGAAAAATTATTTATCCATCCCATTTCATTGGATTTGTGCTGGATTATTCTCTTTTGAATTTATGACTAATTAGTTCATTTTTATCCCATAAGCCTATTTTTAACCAGCTCATCGTCGTCTTCTGAGAGCGGACGGGTTTATCTCTGCTTAGATTGCCTTTGCCAAGGTTTCCACAAACATCAAAGCATCTTTTTAGGAAACTTTTCAGTGATTCTTGGAAATCTCAAGCAGGGAGAAGAAGGATGTTTACTTCATCTTAGATAACCGAAAGAGCAATGATAAAAACTGTAAGTGATCACTTTGGTGGTCAAATATAAAGTATAAGCTACTTCCTGTAAAGCCTGGCAGTAGGCTGAGAACATAATGAAAGGTTATTAAAAACAGCATTTTTATCCCTAAAATGTTTTATTTTGAAATAAATCAAGAAAAATCTGAATCCCAGACTGTCAGTGTTTTGTTACTGATAAATCTGCTGACTGCATGAACTTTAACTTGAGGATCAAAGTTAAAGTTTAGTGTACAATAATAATATCCCAACCAGCTGAATCTTAATGTAGCTTTTAGAAGCCATTGTGTCTTTAGATCCATGGCTTTTCATTTGAGTTCTGCATGGAAGATCAATTCTGAAGTTCATGGATTTGTTTTCTGGAGAACATTTGGTGACCAAATACAACAGCTTTATTGGCCCTCTATTATTCATTTCAAATGAAAATATATACTCTATAAAATTACTAATGATGGAAGTAATAAAGACACCAGGAAGCTTTAAACCACTAATTTCCCAATCTGTGAGAGGAATGGAAACATTGTGTTGATTTAAACAGTTTTACTGTTTTCTCTCAAGACAAAGATAAGATAAATGAATATAGAGATTATCAATACTTTGACCTTCATTTAATCTGGAAACAGATGCTGGTAAAAGGTTCCCCTGATCTTCATCAGGTAAATAAGCCGTATGAGGGTCTTCCTCTTCGCCTCCATACTCTGAGGTTCATGCAACATAAGTAAAGATGGCACCAAATGCAAACGTTTCAGATTGTAGAAATGTTAAAGCGTGTTCACCATGTCCAGTGACTCGGGGTCAACTGGTGACCCGGAGCAGAAAATGGAGGGATCAGGGAATTCTACTGCAGATTAATGTTTTGTCTCTTTGCCAAAAAGTTCCCTTTTAAATGTACAAAATTGCACCAACCTAAAAACTTTTATAAGTAAAACCATTTTTAATAGGAGCACTCTGTTTAGTTTCAGAGTAAAAGGGATTAAAAAATTAGGTTTATGAGCTTAAACCTTTCAGCCATGTCGGCTCCAGTTTGACCAGAAAGAACTGGACTCGCACCAGTGATTCCAGTTTTATTTTCTCTCCAACTAGAATTAAAACATGAAACATATCCATGTTGTATTGTTAAACAGGGGACTTATGCATTATCTTTTGTGATAATATTGTTTGTATGGAGGACCAAAACCGAGTCTGTAAAATTACATTTAGTCTCGAAATTAAGACCAAGTAGGACTAAAAAACAAAGGAGAAGAAAATATTTCAACTGGTATCTGTTCTAGATTTCCGTTTAGCTGAATAAATCATTACATCTGCGGTTAATCAGCCAAACATTTTCTCAGTTATTATAAGAATCTCCACCTGAACAGCAAACATGTTCCCGCATCCTCTCCTCTCCTCTCCTCTCCTCTCCTCTCCTCGCGTGGCCGGGGGGCGGCGGGGGGGGGGGGGGGGGGGGGGGGGGGGGGGGGGGGGTGGGGGGGGGGGGGGGGGGGGGGGGGGGGGGGGGGGGNTCTCCTCTCCTCTCCTCTCCTCTCCTCTCCTCTCCTCTCCTCTCCTCTCCTCTCCTCTCCTCTCCTCTCCTCTCCGCTTTTCGGCTGAAGTCCTCTTGGTGACGCTCTGCTGACATCACTCGGATGTTCCCCACTCAGCTCTGCGCATCAAACCCACGGAGCTCCTGCGACTCTCTCACACTCCGTCCACACTTTGTTCTCCGCCTGCTGCTCTCACCGCTGTCTGCCAGACACGCACCCGCCGCGGGCTACCTGTGCGCACTGCGGCCGGGCCACACGGGGGAGGGGTCGCGCTCCTGCCCGTCATTAAGACTCTGAGAGGATCTGCGCTCGGTCCGGAATCAGGAGGAGGACGCGCTGAGCAGCGGGAGGAAAGGAGGAGGAGAGAGAGAAGTTGACTGGTTTGAAAGCAGGCGATCTGAACTGAGTTGTAAGTTTGTGAGCGGGCTGCCGGAGGAATAACTCGGAGTCCGGTCTTGGCACACCTCGGTGTTCTGGATATTTACCTCCAGTGCAGAAGAATGGCGAGAGATTACGCAGCGCGCTGCCCGCGCTCTCCGGGGCGGAACGCCTGGATGGTGGCAGCGGTGATCATTCTGACTGCTCAAGGTAAGCAGAACCGAGCCGAGCCGAACCGAGCTGGGTACAAGCGGAGGCTGAGTCCTCCTGCGCCGCGCGCTCTGGATCACGCCTGATCTCCGGACTTTCCAGCCGCGCATTTCCCGCTCATGTTCACAGTCACGTCTCTGCTCCGTCTGGCTGATGTCTGTAAAAGTTTCTGATCCCGCTTTCCCTCCACCAGATCGCAGCTGGGGTCTTGACATGCGAGGCGTGGCGTGGTTTTTGTCCTAATTCCTGGCTGCTTCCGTCGGCAGGTGACTGCTCAGGAAACCTAATCCTCTCTGAGCCTCTACAAACCCCTTCATGCACGGCTGACCTGCAGTCTGTGTTTACCTGCAGAGGGAGACGCGTGTGCGGTCAAACGGGACAGCAGCTTATTACTCCCCGTTAGAACAATGAGGAAATCGGAGCAACAGGGTGATGATGGGGAGCTGCGCTTCCGCTGGCTTCTCTATAGAAATCCCGCCTTAATAATTAAATGGTTAATTAAAGAAAATGCACGATCATACCTGGATACAAATGGCATAGGTGGCTCATACAAAATGTTCCTTATCTGCACCATCTCACCATGAATCGTTCAGTAAAATAGGCAGAGAAGTGGATCACTTTGGTTTTCCTGTTGACCAACAGAAGCTTCTCAGCTGCACCAATAATGACCGATGATCTGCCATTCTGCTGCTACTCTCCAAAAAGAGTCAAAGAAACGTTATAAATGAATCCTGTGGCGCGTTAATACATCACTAATGACCAATAATTTTAGGTGTGATTACATGATATCTGAACCATTAAAAATCATGCAGAGTATTACAGATTCAGGCAAATTTGCTGGCCCTCCTGGTGAAGACGTTTTAAAATTAGTCAAACTTTTATTGTGGCGGAAAATCTCACACTGAGAAACTCAAACCGTTGATTCTGCACAGAATGATCAACTGAGGTTCATTTAAAACATGTTCAGAGTCAAACGTCTGATCAGTTCTCCATGACTTCCTGTTTTTTGCTTGACCACCAATAAAAATGGGAAACATGAAAGAACATTGGTAAGGAAGATTTAAAAAAACAAAAAACCCTCCAAAAACCGATTCTTCGTACTTATCTATAGGTTGTTTGGAAGTCGCGCAAAGAGAAATATTACGTTTTAGTAAAGAACCACATGCCCTCTAAGTATGGTGGAGGATCTGTGATGCTGTGGGCCTGAGGGACCATCCATCATCTGCTTATTGTCTCAGGATCATGGGATGTTTGGTGTTTATCTGCATGATTGACTCTGGACTGGTCACTTATATCAGAACAACACACACACACACACACACACACACACACACACACACACACACAAGTGTAATCTTGTGAGACCATTTTACCTATCAGTTATGCTTTTGGACTGTGTGAAGAAGCCGGAATACCTGGAAAGAAGCCAGGTGGGGATTTGAACCCAAGACCTTCTAACTGCAAGGCAGCAGGTAGATCACCAGCTGCTCATTTGAAACTGAAACATTCGAGTCTGTCAGCATTGATCTGAAACATGTTAGAATCAACAGAAATCATTCACTCTCATAAAGTCAATGTTATTCCATTTCTGTCTCAGTTCAGTTTGAATAAAAAACAACCAAAACTGAAAGGTTGAATTTTCTGAAATGTTTCAGTCTGACATTATGCGACTGCAGTTAAAAAAAAAAAAGGTTTTCACATTTTTACCGAGAAGCAGTGAATTTGTCCACCAGTATGAAGCCTCCTTGGCTTCCTAAAAGGTTTTTCTGCGATATTTCAGCCTCACTCCAGACTTCTGTAGAATAACATGCCACTGTTGTTGAAACCTGGTCAAGAGCCAATCAGATAGGGATCAAAATCAGACATTTTGTCTCCGCTGACAAAATACTGATCAAAGCTCTTTGTAGATTTATCAACAAAGTGTTACTTGTTGAGTCAAATGTAAAATCATAACGGTTGGACATGTCCTCTGATGCATAACTGGGAAAATCTTGTTTGTATTTATTTAATGTTAGATTCCAAAGTACAGCCTATCAAAGTCTCTGCAGTTCAGTTTCCCTTCATGGTCAGTTGTTGAATCCGAACATCTTAAACAAAAGCCTGCTTGTGTTTTCTCCCTTCAAAATAAAAGCAGAAAACTGTTTTCCCCATTAAAGTCTAATCAATGCATCTTGACTGAAACTGGTCAGGTTTTCAGTGTTTCCTCCGCTTCCTGCTGCCAGCTGCAGCGTTTCCCGCAGCAGCCAGTCACGCTGAACATATTGGCATAACAATCTGTTTTCCTGTTCACCGTCAGCAGAAATCTGCCCCGACTGTTGCTTCCACCTGGGTGTAACTCGTATCGTCTGTCAGAGCTGTCCCTGAATTGTCACAGAGGAAACAGAAGACGGGTCATATTGGAGCCGTGTCATCTCTCACGCTGCCGCTCCGCCGAGTCGAGCCTCAGAGATCAAAGCGGCTGGGAGGGCAGGATATTTCAGTCCTGGGAGCTGCGCTGCGTTTATCAGCAGCATCTTTTGCATGAGGAGCGGCGATCGACGCTTCTCTTTCCTGGGTGAAGTTTTGACCTTGATGGGGAACTAGCTGTGAACCCAGCCTTCCTCCTGGTGTTTGTGTGAAGCATGAGGGCTGTGATGCTGCTGCAGGCTGGGCTGCACAGGTTGGTGGAAGGATGACAGCCGCTCGGCTGAGACGCTGGCTACATCCGGTTGTCTGAGAGCTGTCAGATTATTGTGACAGCATCCCCACAGGTTATGATTTAATTTGAGCATGCAACAACACAACTGTCTTGTTGGAGGAGGAGAAATCCTCGGCGCTCATTTCACCCACCACAGCCGGAGGAGTTGCAGGTGAAAGCAAACGTTGGTTTTTCCTGGCATCTGAAGCAGTTTTCAGCAGAATTTTCTCTTTCTGCCTTTTCCCAGCAGATCTGTGACTGACAAGGTGATGATATGATTAGAAACAGCAGAAATGCTAAGGGTTTATGTTTGTGTGATCACACCTGTGATACTCTTTGTTTTGAAACACCTGAATGATACAGATAAAACCGAAACCGTTCAGTCTCCTGTTCTTACTCGCTCCCTGAAACAGACGTTAAATGCAGCAGAGAAGCCATAATGTTGGAAGAACCAGGTTAACCTTGAGTTAAAAAAAAAAGAAGTGTAAAACAGGGTTGAGTGGATCTCCTTCTGCAGCAGTGATAATTAAGTCACTTCAGGTGCCCCTCTCCTCTGAGGCTGGGCTCTTTGGGCTCCATCCTGCTCTGAAATGTCAGCCATGATGAGTCCCCTTGTCGGCTCGCTGGAGACGAACGGCTGATTAGCTTATCACTTGGAGAGCAGGCGGCCGATGATTATCGCCCTTGCAGCGCCGCGGCCTGATTATCGAGAGTCATTAATGACTGACTCATGGTCTGCTTTGCATTGCACCGTGTTGTTGTTTTGCATATTCATGCATGTATGTGCATTCCAGTGGTCCATTCTGGTTTTCCTCCATTTGAAGACTTGATCTAGAGCTTCTCTGCTTTGGCATTTTCATTTTTTCCTTTGGGTCAATGATGACGTGGGATTCCTACGACTTTATGCTTGTTTTTACAAAATGAACAACATAAATATGATTTCTGTTGCGCTGCACTTTGTGAAAGGCGCTTTGAAAATACAAACCTACTTAATTGATGGTTACTGTAAATGTAAGTTAACTCTGATAGTGTCAATATAATAATGTGCATCTTCCCTCAGCTGAAGCAGTTATGATCTAAACCATTTGTGCTGAAGTTGGTCGACCAAGATCAGACTTGACTTACATTTGTTCTTCAAGGACTCAAACTTGGACTCTTGTTCTTCAAGGACTCAAACTTGGACTCTTGTTCTTCAAGGACTCAAACTTGGACTCTTGTTCTTCAAGGACTCAAACTTGGACTCTTGTTCTTCAAGGACTCAAACTTGGACTCTGACTCAAGTTTTCAGGTAATCAGAAGTGAAAGTTAACACAAGATAACAGCAATATATCTCTCCATTTCCTTCCAAACTCTGTCATGGCTTCACTAAAAGGGCTGGGAAAGGCAAAAATAAACTTTTTTATTATTATTATTATTATTATTATTGTGGCTGTCGCCAAGTTTTATATTATATGCAGCCATACTGGATTTTGTGGTTGTGAAAAAGCTTTGGACTTTTCCACTTTCTTGTAATTTATTCAACATTGAATTAGAAACTTGAACTGAAATTGAAATACAAATGATCTATATATATATATATATAAATGATGCGTATATATATAAATTACAATGAGCTGAAGCAGCTCTGTACAATGCAGTAGTATTTGAGAAGTCTTGAATAAGAACGGTCTTCCAGCAGATGTCCAAGACTTTCCTCTGGTCTTCTGATTTGAATTTCTAACATACTCTAAACGTCTGTGTCAGCAGATATGGAGATCGTGAATCTGATGAGAGATTTATTATTTCAGCTATTGGAGACCTGGAACCTGTCTTACACTTGTAAAAAAATGACTTGAAAATTTCTGGAAAGTCGTTTTTTTCTTTTACAAAAACATGTAAAATCACATCCAACGTTCTTCCTCAAGAGGAGAGAAAAATCTCAAAACAGTCATCAGCTTCACTCCTTGGACCACTTCCAGAAGACGAGATGAATTGATAACAAAGCGAATGGAAATACAGACCTCTTTATTGCTTTAATTAAAATTCATAACCAAGCTCTGCTTTGGGAGACGCCTCTGTGAGCGGCTCGGTTGCGGCCGGCTCTTCGCTGCGGATCGCTCTTCTTCGCTTCGTAATGGTGCTGCTGATTAGCTCTTGGAGGAAAACCTGCAGGCTGAAATATTGCTATCCAAAGAATTGAAACACCATTTAGTACTAGTATTCACAATTCCCAGGCCGGAAGTTTAAGAGGGATTCTGTGGAAGTTGGAAGGTTTTGATGTGAGAGACATGTTTTGGAGATGGCTGTATTTTTGTTTTGATTTGTTGTTCCTGAGAAATAATTTTGATTCGAAACTGTATTAAAATGTCTGTGTACATGTAAAGAAGCTTCAAATTTACAATGTGGTGCCCAAAGTCGGTCTTGGAGGTCCGGCATCCTGCATGTTTTAGTTCTCTCCCTGGTTTAACGCACCTGGATCCAATGACGGCTCATTAAAAGGCCTAAGAAGAAAATTGACATGCTGAAAAGGTTGTTGGTACCAGGGAGATAACTAAAACGTGCAGGATGCCGAGTTTGGACGCCCCTGTTGGAATACTTGGAGTTGTTGGATTCCTCAGCCATGCGTAAAACTTTCAGCTGCTCCTTCCTGCAGCTCAGTGACTCTGCTGTCCCTAACCTCTTTCAGAAAGTCCTTCACGCTGGGACTTGGACGCCTTCTGGCCGTCTGTTTTTGGACAGAACCGAGGCGGGCGGCGTGGGGTGTGGTTGTCAACCTGCTGCTGTGACGCTTCTGGGCCTCCAAGGTTGCGAGGAAATCGTAAAGGTCGACTTGTGTGAGGGTGAGCCAGCTTCTCGGCTCCAGGGTGTGATGCAGTGATGGCAGGTCGTCTGGGATTTAGACGTGTCAGTAACACATTTTCACCGTTAAGCTTTTAATTGCGTAAAGTGAGAAGTGCAGAGAGGGATACTGTATGAAAAATGTTCCATTAAAAAAAAGTGTACAAACATTTCCATCAAGTCTAAAATGAATTTTTACCATGATTTAAGTTGATGTTTAATTTATTCACATTTCTGTGAATCCAAAAGTTACATTTTCTGTACATTCTGTTATGTAAAGAAGGTGAAATGTACTGTTTAAAAATAATAAATTTCAACCATTGACATGAAGTAGAAAATGCATGAAAAACACCTGGGAAGTTTTAAATTTCCTTCAGATTTCGACGGTTCATTTATCCATATTTCATGGATTTTGTGTCTGTTCCTCTGGGTTGATCGTCTTTAAGAATCGGTGGTGGCTGATGTGAGATTCTTGCGGTTCGGTAATGTTGAGTTAAAATTAAACAGCTTCTCATTGACAGAAATACTTTTAGGGACTGAAACAGCTGGCCAACCAGCTTGCAGCCTGTTGTGTAGATTGGATAATAAGTATTTTAATAAGAACCACAGTTGGCACTGCTTCTATTTCCACACAATCACTCAAAAAGTGAAATATTTCCAGAGTTAGTTATGTCTTGTTTGCATGTGAAAAGCATTGCCACTCATTTTTTAAGCAATCTGATGACCATTCACAGCAACATTCTCATCTCTCCAGAACTTTCTAGCATCTTATTAAAAGGAGTGGGAACCAAATGATACTTTAAATGCTGTACTGGTAACTGATCTGTTCTTTCTTTATATTTAGAAATGACTTATTCTGTCCCTCACACACTGTCAGAGTGTGTGTTCTTTAGAGAAGGAGATGTCTGATGGGCTCTGTGACATCGACTCCATGCTTCTTTATTTAAGCTCTTTTCTGACTCCTCGCCTTGACTGTGACGATCAGTCTGTTGCTGCTCAAGGACGGACTTCCCTTAACAGGAACTGTTACAGTAGTTCCTCCTTCTGATCATCACTATGAGGACAAACCATTGCCACTAATTGTTCATATTAAGGTTTCTGTTTTGCCTACATGACCTGTCATGTCTGAAGCCTCTGGACCAGACGCATCTGACAGCTTCAACTTCTCTTGGTATTTATTAAAATGACTTTTTTTCTCTGCCAATTTGCAAACATTACCATCGTTATAGGGCTGAGTTCCTGTTCATTCTTGTCTAATTGTGATTCTTGTGGCAACTTTGAGAAATAAACTGGAATGACTTGTTGGATATTTTAGTTTTTTTTTGCACACTTCAGTCACTTACATTTTTATGTCACTAAAAAAGCAACACAGCTGCAAAGGGTCAAAATAATGTAAAGCTAATCATAAAATGCATATTAGCAAGTTTGTTTGAAAGTCTGAAAAATTGTAGACAGCTAAACATCCCAAACCTCCAACCTGGGATGACCTACAAACAAACCTGGATCCTTACAATGTAACTAACCTGTCTTTTTAATTGCAAAATTTTCCTCTGTGTGAGTCCAAATTAACTGGAGACATTAAAAGAGAGACTTCATTCTATGTGCAGCCGAAAGTTTCATCTTCAGTGAGGATGCCTAGTTTCACTTGTATTTCTTGGTTTTGGCCTTGTCGGCTCTTTGGCCTCAGATTGTTGTTTACTTGCGTCTTGCTGATGGTCAGAGATTCAGCTTCTGCAGGGTGGATCTCTCCTGATTCCTCTGTTGCACCAACGCTTGCCTTTAGGGCTTTTTGTTGGTTCCGATTGGTCTTGTGGAATCAGGGTGAGGATTTTGTGTTCTGTGCGGCTGCAGCTTGCTGAATACCCACAGAGCAGCTTTTAATCCATCACTTCACCCGCCGCAAGTCAGAGTACGAGTCAGCAAATTTTCCTTTCCTTCCTTTTTAGTTTTTTCTTTTTGAAGGATCGGGATCGTAAGCAAATTCCACATCAGGCTCTTTGGAAATAAACCATATCATGGCTAACACCTTGGCACCTCTTTGTGATTCCTGGGCAAACAGGTGTCAGAGGGACGAGGGATTACTGAGCGGAGCAACAGGAGCGGAGCCATGAATCACAATGGAGCTGATCCGCGGACGGCCAGAGAAAAGCTTCTGCGTTTTGCTCTCGGGGGTTTTAGTTGTCTCTCTGCGTCATGAACATCATTACAGACGTTTGAAAAACACCCAACCTCTCCTGCGTTCTCAGTCAACGCTGCTTCCTCTCTCTGGTTTTTTACTTTTGCCTCCATGCCGGGTGGGAAAAAACACACAACTTCCAGCGGGGGCTTTCCAGGCTTTCAAACCCGGCTCATTCTATTCATTTTCTCTTTCCTTTATTCCTCCCCTCTCACTCGCTCTGTCTCATTCTCTCCCTTCCTTTCTCTCACTCATTCTTCTGCTCACGACCCGCTCCGAGCCAGCCGGGCTGGCTGTGGCTCCATCCCAGCTCCCGAGTGGAGGCCCTTTTGTTGGCTCAGCTTTTGGTGGAATTAAAAGGGGTGCCAGCCGCCCCCTTACCCCTCCTCCCTGCCTCTCTCTCTGCTGCTCCCAGCTCCTCCAACCCTCATTGTTTGGAAAGGGAAGGGATTCAGAAAGTGTGAAACTGTTTAGACAAGCATCTCTGCTCTGTCTGCTCTGGGAGTGGAGTCGTCCTTCTCCCGTTTCAGCCGCCGCTTCCTTCCCAGATAGTTTGCTGGTGACAAAATGAAAATGGCTTGAACCCTCTGTGTGGGAGTGCAGCAGTGGATCAGGCTGCGATGTGACTCTGTGACATTTCCTGTTGTACCCATGTGGGCGATTTAATAAGCGCAGTAACATTTGTTTGCCTCACTTGCATCATTATAAAGCCTTTAGGCAGGGCTTCCTCCTGTGGAGAGACGGGAAGAGCAACGCTTAAACTGGGAACCGTGGGAGACCAAACCGATGCGCGGTTGCAGATTTACAACGTGGAATTTACACGGCGGCTAAACGGAGGTATAAAGGAAACATCCTGGATGATGTGCAAACGCTAATGAGAGACGGCAATTTAAAATGTCAACGATGGGACCCAGTAGAGCTGACATTACTCATGCAGAAAGCAGATTTCTTTCTCACCCCCGTAACATTTGTTTGTAATCAGCGGTATGTTGGGATGAAATATCAGAGTAGGTGGAATAGAATTAGCAGACATTATTGCAATTAAACACTTCAGGAGTGTGATTAGAGCAAAACCACTTCAGGAGGAATGTTAAAAATGTAGATCTTGGTCTATTTTTTCATCCGCTGTCTGTTCAAAAACTGGCATTAATACAAACCTCAGTACTGTACAGTTTTTTTACATTTTATTATCACAAAGCATAACTCAGAAAATGTTCTGCATATTTATTCACGTCCCCTTTTCTTTGATGCTCTGATGATTATTATTATTATTATTATTATTATTATTATTATTATTATTATTATTATTATTATTATCAGAACTGCAAACTTATGAAGACATGGCTTTCAGACTTAAATGGAAATGACCAAAAGCCTCCTGGTGACTCTGGAGGAGATGCGGTGGTAAATGGCTCAGGTAGCTGAATCTGTTGGCAGCTTTTGTGCATTCCACAAATCTGGGCTTGATGAGAAACTGACAAGAAGAAAATGATTGTTTTACCACAAGCCATGTAGGAAACATGGAAAACGTGAAAAATGGTTCTCAAATTCTGTCAAAATTCATTTGGCCTAAATGCAAAATAAGTTTAGCTAGTTTTAGAAAAACTAACGCCGCACCTTTCTGACACATGGTGGTAGCAGCAATAACAAACTCTAGGCATGATTCCTTTTAAAAGTTTGGGACATGACGTTTGTTAATAAGTACAGATCGATCCTGGGAGAAAACCTTTGGTCGTGTCCAAACAAAAACCAGAGGAAAACATATTTATGTGCCCAAATGGTGCAATTAAAATTCAGGCTGAAAACATTTTGAGAATTTTGTTGCAAGGCCTGAGTATTGATTGTATTTTTACTGAATCAGACTGACCTTAAACTACTTTACAAACGTAACTGGAAGGAAATGCTCTCCTCTAGATGTGCACATCTGGGAGAAACACATAAAACAAGACTTCAGGTTTAATAGGAGAGAATGACCAAATATTGAGGCATGCTACTCTTTTCAAAATTCTATTCATTAAAAAGAAAAAACAGATTTAATTTACCTTTAGATGTTCACTACTTTTTATTGATCTGCCTCATAAAACCCCAATAAAAGCCAAGAGCTCTTGGCTATAATGGGAATAAATATTAAAATCTGATTATTGTCAATACTTTGGCAGAGTATTGGTTGTATTTCCATATTTTGCATTAAAACACAAAAATCTAAACTTCTTAAAGTGGAGTAAAGTTGCAGTACTGAGCTCAGGGTTGTATACCGTCTGAATTATGGAAGCGCTACACATGTCAGTCTTGCATAAATCATGAGTCTATGAAGCATGTTATCATTTATGAAATATAAATTGGTCACATGATTCCTGCAGAAGTAACTGGTTCTACTAATGTCTTTCCTCTGACAGTTTGCAGTTTTCCCTTCAGCTTGTTGCCTTTGCTCTCAAACACACAAACGTTTCCTAATAACTGCATGAAGCCATTGTTTAGCACCTTATTGTGATTAGAGGGAATCACACTCGAAGTGAAACGTCTTTCCTGGCTCAGGAAGTTTGGATCCAAGAAGTCTACATGATCTTGAAAGTGAGTTTCCTGTCCTGGCTCAAGTCGGAGCACTAGAAAGGTCGGCCATTGTCAACTGTCCCTGAAAAGTGACGATACTGCTGAATGTTTGAACCGTCATCCTCTGACAAACAAAAATAGAATCTGTTTTTATTGTCTGAAATCTATCAGAGACAAAATCATTGTTTTTAGTTTCAGCCAGCTGACAAAGAGCTTCAGCTACATGGAAAAAAAGTGACTGGAGAGACAGAAGTCTGGGCTTCTCTGTGCAAGCTGCTGCCTCAATGACTGAGGATGGATGGATGGATGGATGGATGGATGGATGGATGACACAGCATTGCACCTTCTTGCATTGTTTTGTGAGATCTTTATGAAAAGGCAAAATAGGAGAAAGTCCTGCTTGTGTAGTTTGCATGTGAGGGACCAGACTCAAACAAGGACAAAAACGTGTTCAAAGTAGAAAAAGTTGCAATTTAATTCTTCCAAAAATAGTTAACAAAGCATAAAGATTTAATGCAAGAATAAGTCAAAGGATAAGAAACAAGTGCAGAAAGATTAAAATAGGATGTTGTTATGCAAATGTATCAGTCTGGAGAAGGGTACAGAACAATTTCCATAGATATTTTAAAAATGTACTGATATTTTTGAAAATTTAGATATTTTGGATATGAAATGTCTTGAACTGGAAGATACACATATGAAAATGTCAGAAAAATCCGACCAGGACAGTTTGACTGTTGTTGGGATGTGAGGAAGACTAGAAGGTGGAATTAAATAAGAAGGTAATATTTCTGTCACCTCGACAAATGTACTTTTTTTTTGCTTTTGAATCTTATTATTTTGTCAGTTTAAAGGCCAGATACTGTAGAGAAATTATCCTGGTCTTATGCTAAGAAAATACAATAACTGGCTTTTAAACACCTTGTATAAATACTCTGAACATGAATGCACTGAAATGTCTTTATGTTGGCCAAGTGTTGCTGAACTGTGCAGTAAGACATTCTGTTGCAATATTAAACATTTCCTCCATGCCGCGGCTGGAAAAGCCGTAGGTAGACTTTAGATTGTTGAAACGAGGCATGAAAAGGTCAGACCAAATATCAACCCTTTTAACAAATGTTCCTGACCGCTTGGTGAGACAAAGTAGTGACTCAAAAAGAGGGGAAAAAATGAAACTCAAAAACCTCTGTGAGGTAATTCAAATAGAACATAGGAAGTGAGTTGATTTATCTGTGCCTCTGCCTCCTAAAATAGCCGGACTGTCCAGCTCCCTGCAGCTGGCAGATGCTTGGAAACAAGTTGTGGAGGTCAGCAGGTGATCGGCCTCATGAGGAGGAGACATCCTGAGAGTGCTGATGAGATGTTGAAGGAGAACTTCGCTAAGGACGAGGATTTGTGCTTCCGACACTTTCCTCACCTCCCTCTGCTTCCTGTGCTTCTTTACCATTCCTTAAATTGGCTGCATCGCCCTGCCTGGTGTGTGTGTGTGTATATGCGTGTGTATTTGTGTGTCGATGGTAGTAATTTTAATCAAGTGGATCCACTTTGACAACATTTTCTCATTTGCATGTACAACTCTATTTGACTGAATACTCTTCACATTTTCATGCAAGTCACACGCACATTAAAACAGAATACCAGTGTCATTTAAAGTTACAGCCCATTTCCCAACACATTTCCCCCCCATTTATCCTGCCATGCATGTCACTGCTAATTAGATCATTTTTTTGTCATTTTTCAATAAACGTGCTGCGGTTATTTCAAACCTGGCTGCCAGTGAATGGTTGTGCTGGCAAACAAAGCAGTTGCATGTAAGAAAAGGGAAAAAAAACAAGACATGGATGTGACAATTAAGTTTGTCAGGCTACGTGTTTCAGGAGTTATTTCCTGGCACAGACTTGCACATCTTCTGCAGCTGGCAGGTGAGTGACGGGAAGCAGTCCATGTTTTTATATTAACAATGGGACATGGCTTCCTGTCAGCCTTCATTAGCAGACGTGGAAGTATTCGCAGCTGAAGGGAGAGCTTTCTATGAACAGCAACCTGAAAACTGAAAGAATGGCACCAGACTTGTGGTACGGATCTACATCAGCCCTGTTGGTGACAACACTTTGCTGAAACATCTTTTTCTGCTCTGGTTTGCAGTATTTCTTTGTTCCAGATACAAACATGTATCACAGGGCCATACAGGCACACAGCCGTGCCAAACAGAACCACTACATGCAGGGAGAGGATGCAAACCTCGACCTTCTTTCATTCACCGTTCAGCTCAAAAACTCAATCCATCCAAATAACGACAGCTCTGAGTAATTCAAGTATCCTGAGCTGCATTCACTGCATTCAATTCCAATGTTTCTGCTTCAATCCATTGTTTGTGTTTAAACCGCAGTGGAACATCTGTGTGAACGGTTGCATTCCCTAAGCGACCCAACATGAGCAGAAGAACATTGACGTCACACAGTAGTTACTGTTGAGCAACGAGAGCCGATGATATCATAGAAACATGAAGGAAGCTGATAAAATTGAGGCACAATAAGTAGCACCAGCTTTTTGCAGAGTATTGACTGAAATTTCTGTAGGAAAGTGTTTGGATGTGGAGTCAGAGCCATGATGGTGGGATTTGGAGGTGATGCAGACTTCTTTCATAAGTTCATATTCAGATTTTTCTTTCAGCCATTGTTTATGTCCAGATTTAAATTTTAAAATTTGAATAAAATGCAACCGTTCAGACTGCAGTCACTTTGAAAACAATCAGGTAAATATCTAAATTAGCACCACATATGTGCCAAGGATCAGATATTTCGGGGATCAGAATTGGGCCGTTCAAACTGCCGGCTGTGGGTCACATTTAGGCACAAAATGCAGATCTGGGTCACATTTGCCTGCTGGGTGAACTTAGCTTTGATGTCGTCTTTGACTGATGGCTAATATTTGGGGTGATAAGGTGCTAGAAGGTCTGTATTTATTTATGTTCTGACCTTCATGCTTAGTCTTGAGAACTGGATCATGACTGAAGGAGTGAGATCTGGGCTTCAGCGAACGCTTCTTACTGAGAAATAAATGAAGGAGCACCAACATCCAGCAGGAGCATCAAAATGAGTCGGTGGAAGAAGTTTAGGTATGTGATCAGATTTCTTTCAGAAGTTTTTAGACATGCTTCACTTGGAGAAAACCTCAGACACCCAAGTCTCTGGAAAAAACATTCTCAGACAAGAGTCAGTGTTGGTGTTGGAGGAGAATTGACTCTAAAAACATGAGGATTCCCCCAGGTGCCACCGACTAACAGACTATCATCGCTCGACTTAGTTTCTCTGAGGTTGGAGGGTTTTCTACAAGTGGTGCTGCTTTATTTATTGAATTACTGAGTCCTTGCAGCAGGACTAAAGCTCACAAGGCAGTGTGAAGCTGTTCTCTCTGCAGCCACAGAGACCCTCCCCTCTCTCTGATCTGTTTTTCAAACACAGGGAACCCTCAAAGCGTCACTTTATGGCAAGCAGAGTTTCCTGAGGTGGCACCAGCAGAATGGCAGGATGCATTGAAATGGAAATGTGCAAAATGGCCGTGGAGTTTTCTGCATGAAAATGTTTATTTTTTTTTTTTTCCTGCAGTATTTTAATGCTTAACCACAGTGGTTTTCCATCCTAACCAAGAAGATTTAATGCAAATCAGAGTAAAAGATTCCCAGGCGATTCAGGAACTTCTCCTCGTCCTCTCTGACCTCCAAAGCTGTTTTGTATTTGTTTTTTTTACAAGTTTTGGTGTTTTTGTCACTCTTTATGCATCATCTACAGAAAATAATAATTAATTAGCAACTTTTAGCTTCCAAGCTGTTCCACATAAGGCTGGTGGTTCAGCATCGAGTGTGTAGCAGAAGACAGCGCAGTGAGAAGGTTGATTATTGCACAATTTATAAAACTTCCCTCTCTTTTTTTACCACTGAATTCTCATTTTCTCCTATTGCTTCTTTCCTTATGTTGCAGAGAACCCACATAGACGGTACGTCACTTAGCAAAACCGTGTAAATAAAGCTTAAAAAAGATGTCAGAGTATCCAAGAAGTCATAAATCTCAGTTAATTACCCCACATCAGATTCCTCTTGTGAATTAGTCATGGGAAATGAGAACACAGACGCTTTTCCTTCTGTAGCGTTCAAGGGAAAGTTCTGGGATGATCTGTTGAAGTTAATTTGGCCTACTTGACTTCACAAGTCTTGTGATGTGTGCTCACACTGGCGTGTGAAGAAATGCTGTGAACTTTGGGCTGCAAACTTGTTTTAGAATATCTACAAACCTCCCCGTGTTACAGTTTCAGAGATCTGGCTCAAGGCTGCAGGAAATTATTATAATGTCTCTGGAGAAAATAAAGACTAATATTTATACTCCTTTTCTGAGGGGGTTAGTCGGATTATTTATGAATCAATTATTGAAATAATCAACTAATTTTGTAATCAAGTGGAGTATACGGACTTAAAAAAGACCATTTACTGACATAACGATACACTCAGAACAGTAATTAAGCCAAAACTGTTATGTTTTACATATAAGATCAATAAACTTGTCTGTAAATATGTTCTACTGAGAACTGAGTTATTGGCAGTTTTATCTTCACCAGGTTCAGATTCTGTTCAACGTTTGTATCAAGCAACTTCATTTATTAATCAGTTAATCCAAAAAATGGTGAACAGGGCAGCCCAGTCTGTTCTGGTAAGTTTACAGGGTGTGAATACTTTTGTGATGGAAGAACAGCCAAACAAAGCGTGAAGTTGGTTGAGGTTTGATGAGGTTTGATGAGGTTTGATGAGGTTTGATGAAGTTTGTTGAGGTTTGCTGAGGTTTGTTGAGGTTTGCTGAGATTTGCTGAGGTTTTCTGTAGGATCGGTGATCCTGTCGTTTCAGGGAAGTTGCTCAAGGCCACATCAGCTGCTGATAAACCTGGAATTTAATACGACCCTGGGAACAATATAGGCTGCTGTTATGAATTCATATCCACTTTGTCATTATTTTTTCTTTGTAAATGGTGGGTCATTCTGTCCCTTCAGCTCTCATCCGGCTGACACACACACACACACACGCCACCCCTCATACCTGGTGGCTGCTGCTGAACCTGATTAATTACTTCCACATCTCGCTCTAATTTAGGTGTTGATTAGGAGATTTGCCGTTCAGTCTGCAGAACAAGCTTCCTCTCTCTCCTCTGTCTTAACTAGAAGGAGCTCTTCTTTAACTCCTGACTGTGTCTGTAATGTGAAGCCGGTGGTCACCGTTCTTTTCACACCATTCACCCAGCAGATTTCCCCTGCGAGGCCCAAATTGAGTTTTCTCCAGCACAAAAGGTGGCCGTTCCTTTTTGACATTAAAACGTTCAATATTCCAGACGGGAGCAGACGTCCTGTCTTCTGCAGAGCACCAATGAACGTTTTCATTTGCATGATAGAATTACAGAGCTCATTCAAAGGCAGGGTTTTCTATTTTCTTCTTTAATAGTATATCGTTGTTGAGTGACTGGAGATATGGCCCAGTGCTGCTCTGCGGGCCCCGTGGGCTCTCCTCTCATGCTGCCTTTCATTATTTCTGCTCCCTACTGCGTTTGGCAGGAACGCTTTCTTACCTGTCAGTCAGAACCAAAATGATCTCTGCTTTTTTTTTTCTTTTATTCTGAGGGATGATCCAGTCCAAGTCCCCCTCAATTAGGCAGAATGAAAGTGCAAAACAGATTAGCGAGCCTGCTGCCGAACATCTGTCACCTTCTGATCCTTGTGTGTCATCGTCGACGTCTTAAGGTTCACTGCATGACGCGTCTGTGCAAACGTTACCAAAGCAGAGCTCTGTTTGTTGTGCTTTTGATGGAAAGTGATGGGGATCCTTGGAATGAGCCTCCGTTCTGTAATCATGAGTCATTTCTGAACAATAAGGAGGACCAGCAGGCATCGTTTTACCAGAACAAAGGACTCAAATTCAGCTCTAATGTGTCTGTTTACTGGCATGGCTGCCTCAGGTTCATACAGGAAAGCTGTTTTACTTTTTAAGGTGGCCTGTTTTCACTTTCTGACACGTAATCTGTGGTTTCTTTAGATTGGCTTCGGGTTGGGTTTAGTTTTAAGTCAGAGCAGAGTCTGGATTGAAGCTTTTAGTGGCCATGACAAGGTCCCTCTGTTAGCTGCAGAGCTACAGTCACCATAAACTGTGTGATGGGTGATGATGTGAGTCACTGTGACGGACTGAAAACAGGCACACACTCCATCTTTTCCTGAGTCGGCTGCTGGCACTGGCTTTACTGAGCGTTTCAAAAGTTGTGGTTTCAACACTGATGCAACTTTCAACCTTACTTCATGTATTTCTTTCCCATTGATATTTAAATATCTTTATTAAATTTCCTTTTTCAGTTACGTTTTTTTTTTATTTTCATTTTACATATCTTTTCATCTTTCCACCCTCCTACAGTCCTTCTAGTGAGATGCCAGAGAGAGTAACAGAAAGTGGCCCCTCATCCAGCTGCTGCTGCACACTGCTGATCAGCTAGCTGAAAGAAGGTGACTGTTATTTTTTAAAGTTTTCCGTGTGTGTTTACAGCTCAGGAAATATTAAACTGCTCTAATCACCTAAACCTAACAGCAATAATCAAACCTTTTTTTCACCAAATGCTGATTTCTGAACTCTTAAACCCAAACACTGGAACCCAGTGTACAATGCAGTTTGAAAAAAATTAATACGTTTATTTTCTTGGTGTAATTTGAGGCTTGAATGTAACAATTTGCCATTTTCTGCAAATAATTTGTTGAGCTTGCATGTTTGGAAACTAAAAGAAATGTCAGTCGATCGGGTGAAATAAAACTGAATTTTACTCAAGAGCATACCTGTGGATAATAGTTAGAAAACAAGCTCCCCAATGGTCTCTGAATGGTGTTCTGCAATAAATAAGAGTTGTGGATAAAATTATTATAATTTAGCATTTTTTGCAGTTGGAAATGTCTGTAATGTTCCAGCAAAGCTCTGAGGCACAGACTGAGAGCTTCTGAAAAACAAGCCAAGATTACAAATGACTGTGCATGATCCAGGAAGAACCTAAGAGCTGAATTTTAGACAGATTCTTCCTCCAGAAACTCTGACCACATTCAGCTTCATTAGGTCGAACCTTACAGATCCAGCCATGAATAACAGTCGTTCTGCATTCACAGCCTGCAGCTTTAACTACAGGCACCGTTTTGATCCATACTTTACCTTCCTGGCTGCTCTCAGCATAAGACTCACTTCTTCTGATGCAGACAAATAATTTTGAAGACATCTTTAGTTCTTACAAGATGCATAATCAACCTATTGTATAAATTAGTGCAAAATCAATAATTAAACAACAGGTCAACAGCCATCCAAACATAAAAAATTACAACATTCCTTCTCTGTATAATATATAAAACTGCAACTAATGGATAATTGGATAATAAAACAATGCACATTCTGAAGATCATCAATTTAGCTATGTAAGGCTTTTTAATGCAGTATAAAAAAAAATCATTAAAAATGCAAATAAAAAAAATAATCCAATTAATTTTTTGAATAATAAAATAAACATTTTATTGCCTAAAGTGCAATAACAGGATTGCTTTAGTGAACTTTTGTTTGTAGTGAAAACCCAGTCCATCATGTTTTCTGTGATGGACTCGGTTTTCTGTTTCCTTTATTTACACGCAAATCTTTTTTTCCCCTTTAACCAGCTCCATTTAATTCTAGTTAAATTTAGTCAAATAATATTATTTCTAAGTAAAAAAGAAAGCTACTTCAGCACTTCTAGTACCATTTAAACTGTCTGATGGGTTCAGTTTGTAACTGGATGTAATTCAGAGTTGGACTCCTTATTATGTTCCTAAGAAGGTGAATTTTACCGACTCTCCAGCTTGGTTTTGCCCTCCTGCAGTGTTGGAGCTTGCCTCCAAAAAACTCCATTAAGGAAAAAGTTTGAAATGGAAACTAGAAAACGACTGGTGCACCTAAGCCCCTGACCCATCCACCCTCTTATCCCCCCGAGTCAATTTCCAGGCGGTGGGATGATTGGATGATTTTCCTAATCCCTGCGGATGCGTCCGAGGATGGAGTGAAATGTTTTGACTGTTCCCGTTTCCAACCGCGCGGACGTCCTGATGGGCGGTGGACTGGCGGCCCAGTTAGCCGATTGAACGGAGAGAAAAGGGTGTTTACAGGACGAGCGCTGCTCTTTTATGTGCATCTTCCCTTTTTCCCAGCAGGCTTTCCACTGACTCTGTGGGTGTCTAAGCTGTAAGCCTCTGGGTGTTTCACAGCTAATGTACAAAGTGTGTCTGAAGTAAAAAGTTAAATAGGTTTGGAATTGAATTAGGCATTTTTCAGAATAAAAGAAGCTGAAGGGGAGCGTGCTAATGAGATAGTTTGGAACATGACTTTTTTCCGGCAGCTGTTGTCAGCGTGAAGCCGTCGAGATGGGATGAAGAACAGAAAACTAAAACCGGCCTGGAATAAAGAAAATCACTAACAGACTGATTGATGGTAAATGATTCACTAAATCTTGCTCAAAATTACAACCTTAAATCTTCATCCACATTTTATGTCTTTTGAAAATGTGTTTTATGTCGAGTTTGTTTCATGTTTTTGTCTAGAGTTAAATTAATCCCAGCTGACTGAAAAATGAGTTTGATGTAAATCTTTTCATGACTCTCTCTACCTCATCCTTCTAAAACCAGCTTCAACACCAAACTGAAGTATTTTAGTTTAGATTTAATTTAGAACTGGACTTTAACTAGGCCATTGCAACAACTGTAAATCATTGTTCTGTTGATTTGATTCACTTTGAGCCCAGGTTTGGTGGTCGGACTGACTGTTCCACTTTTGACTGAATAATTTGGTTGTCTTGGTTGGATCATGTTTGATTCAGTGACTGTAAGCTGTTCTGGTTCTGTGGTTACAAAATGAGCCCAAATCATCTCCTCACCACCATGACTGATAGTTGCTGTAAGGTTTGTGTTCTGATTCTGATTGACTGTATTATGACCAATCAGGTTCCAGACATCTTGTGTTTAGTCTTACTGCCACATTTATTTGAAGAAAGAACTTTTATCTTCAATCCTTTTAAAAACAAGCCTCATGTAAGTTCAGTCTGTTTCTGTCACCTTTTCATGAATTTTAACTTTTAACCTGTAGAGTGTGAAATGGATCTCTCTTTATTTTTTAAGCAATATGATGTTCTTCAAATAGTTTGGAAATGGTCTTATAATCCTTCACAGGTTGGTGGGCAGCAGAAGTTGCTTCTTTAAGGTCTCTGCTGTATTTCTGTACTTCATAGCAGCAAACTGCCAAAAGTCGGACCTTAATAGAGACGTTTACCTCTGTTAATGACAAGTTTGTGCTATTTTTGATTATCAGTGCATGATTAATTCTTACTTTCAGCAGCTGGAGCTAGTTTTAAAAATATTTCTAACCAGTCCTTCATTATGTTTACCATGTTTTCGGCATTAATGACAACAAATATGTTGCTTTTAGTTAAAAATTCATTAGACCTTCAGCTTGAGTTTCAAAATCAGTCCTTGGAAAGCAAAAATTGGGAATATGTCTATAATTTGTCAGTTGATGACAAATTATATTTCAATTATACTATGCTGATTTACCATTCTTCTGGAAATGTAGGAGACATTCAAAGTTAAATTGTAGTGTATAATTTAGTATGTGTGGGTTGGATTCCAGTGATGGGCTTTAATGTAGAGCGGATTATCATCAGCGTAGGAGTGGATATGGAGGACATGATGATGGGAGTCATTTCCTTGCTGCAGCAGACGGATGGATGGAGACCTGGGACAAACCACACCATGATGCCGCTGTTCTGTTTCCATTCATTTCTGCGCTGTATGAAACTCTTCCTCTGAGGTTTGAACGTGTCCACAGTGGCTTTCTGCTATCTGCTGCTTACAGTAGCAGATAAGAGCTGCTCAGGATTTTCTCCCGACCACCTTAAAGCACACATTTTGAAGGCTTTAGATTCGGCTGCCAAGCAACGGCCTAATCTGTAGCAGACTAGGGAAGGTTATCATCTCATGCAACTTTAATATCTTGAACTGATTCTTTTTTTCTTTTTTACTCTGCATCACCACAAATTATTCCCGGACAGAAAGTAATGGAAAAACTCATTACATGATTTAAGGTTCATGGACAAAAGCGTTCTTGGCGGGTTGCAGAAGTAGTTTAGAGTTTTTCCACCCCTGGTTCTGAAGGCTCACCGACCCAGAACTGTTAAAGGTTTCCCTGCTTTAATCTTGCTGGTTTCAAATGAAAAGAGTGAAGTTGGTGAACTTTTGAATCCAGGTGTTTTAAAGCAGGGAAACATCTAAAACGTACCGGTTGGAGCGCCTTGCAGCTGTGACTCTATCGGCTGGATGGTTTTTGGATCCCCAGACTTTGTGTCTTGGAAAGTGTGTTTGTTGTGTTAATGCAAAAGTAATATGAGCCCAGAATATGTAAATATGAATATTAAATATGTAAGGTACCTTTTTGTAAATTGATCAATTTGCAGTAATGGGATTTAAAACAAAACGTATCATGTTTGGAAAAGGCAAAACTAAGAAGGGGTAAAATTGACTTTTAAGGGGTTAATATGTTAGAAACTTCATGAGTAATATGTATGAACTAAAGATATGTTCATTATGATGATTTCTTTTTCCATTTTTTGTTTAGTGGGACTTTGGTAATACAGTTTAGCTTAGTCACATATCAATGACTGCACAGAAACAATCAAGAGAAATGCCTCTATTTTTATTTTTTTCCCTTTTGAAAACACCAATTAGTGAAACGGACCTTTAAGTGGTTAGTTTGAGTAAAAGTAAAATACATTAAATTAATACGGGGGGTAATTATGATGACCTTGAAAATACATTTGTGTGTTTAGGGGACACAGGTCCTCACAAGGCGATAAAGATGAATTTCTACCTGTTGTTGCAGCACATTTAGCGTCCCTGGGAGTAATGGCTCTGAAATCCAGAACACAGTTCCTGTGAACCTTTTGTCTCCAGAACAGTGTCGACATGTTTTAACTTGATTGCGTTGAATTGGCTTTTACAGAAGCTGTAAGCTGCAGAGAGATTATCGTCGCTCCACAACAGCTCAGTTGTTTGGAGATGATAGGGGGCATTGTGTAATTGCTTGTTAGAAGAAAATATGCAACGGGCGTGATGGGTTAAATGACAATTAGCGCAGTATGTGTTCTGGTTTAGATGCATGCAGCAGAAGCTGCTGCTCGCTGTTGCCTGAAGCTCTTCGGAGCTCTGGGTTCACTCTGCGTTTCACTTGACAGGTCTGGCTAAACCGTCATCCTGTTGCTTCTATTCCTGGTTTCTCTCCCCTCCTCTCCTCCTCTCCCCCTCCACCTCCTCTCTCTGGGATGCTGGGGTTAGTACACAGTGACAACTCCCACCCTCCCTGCCGAGCGTCAGTTCACCGGCCCCCCTTTTTCCTGAAATGACAGAGACCGAGTGAGGACGAAGAGCGGAGGGTGGGGGGGTTGGAACATGTCAGAGAGAGAAGTGTGAGGGTCCTAACCTTCCCCCCAGCCTGTTCTCTCCTCCTCCTCACCATCTCCTGGCTCTTTTCCCTTCACTTCTGCTCTTGTATTTAATTCTCAGAGCGGAACGGCTGCCGGGCTTAGAGTGGCTGATGGAAGGCGCTCGGACTCAAATTTACTTTCAAGCACACCATGGCGCTCGTGCACAGACACTCTGATGGTCTCGCGCGCGCGCCGTCCGTTCAGGGCGCCGATTCTCTGCCACATATATGAAATGATTGCTGCGCAGGCACAGAAACCCTCAGTGTCTCAGTCGGTTGGAAACACTCTGCAGCAAACCTCCTGACAGCTCTCCAGACGCACTCTCTCCACACAGATAACAGATAAAAGCTGTTTTCTTAAGTCCTTTCCGATGTCTCCCCCCCCTCCCCAACTCATGTCTCTTTTTCTCCTCATCTCTGTGCTCTGAGTTGTGGGCGTTGGCAGGGTCTGTGTTTGTCTCTGTGTGTGTGAACGTGTTTCGCTGCTTGTATTTGCATTCATGCTGCGTCTCATCGCTTTGTTTGTGCAGATGTGTGGCGAATAGACAGGAGTGACTACTGACGAAACAACCACGTGTAATGTCTACAATTTGATGCCAAAGGATCAGGATTTAAGAAAAAAACTGCAGAATGTTGTGTGCAACATGACCATTAAGTTTTTCCTCTGCGGTCAGTAGAAATACTAAGTACACCCTCGCTGTTTCCGGAGGATTGAAATGGAAAAGAAACACTCAGGTTTAAGGCTGTTATCAGTTATTCTATCGACTATTCTGATGTTTAATCAATTAACCAGAAAAAAAAAGCACATTCTGCAAATTTTTCTTTTAATCACTTGTCTTTTCATATAATATTGGAAATAAATTGAAAGACACAAATAATTCAATTCCTTCTTTAAATAAGTAAATATTTTATTATCTAAAATGCACACAGTCCCTTAGTGAATGCACAGGATGCAGCACAGGATGCATCTGCAGCTAAACAAATTCTCCTAACATCAATGTGAAAAGCTCAATTCTGCTAAATTTAATATCAATACAGTTTAGGGATGAAATGGTGATTAATATTTTATTAACTGATTAAGAAATGGATGGAAAAGATCCTGAAAAGTTTTTCTTTTCAGAATTGGAACCAGGTGAAGCTAAAAGTGCCACCTGAGGAATTCTGGGTAGAAAAGACTTACAGACAGATTTATTAAATTTTTTTTTATCTTAAATGCAAAATTTATATTTTTTTGTACAGTTTTGGCTTTATTACTTCTCTGTGTTGTTCCTTGAGTGTTTATCTTCCAGCTAATGATTAATCAATTACTAAATTGACAATTATCTCAATAACTGATTAATAACTAATCTTATTAATAATTTCAGCACTTATAAATCAGGAGTTTAGGTAGTTTGGACAATACAGATGCAGTAGCATTTTAATGGCCTTTATAGAAGCAACTGAACGTAAATTTAAAATCCATCATCACACAAAAGATTGTTTCCAAGTGGAAATATTTGTGGCAGCTACCAATCTTTTCAGGCATGAATGTCTCTATAAATTTAGCCCAAGGTCAGGCCATGCAATGCCTGGAGGAACCAAACAGGTGAGGAGAAAAATACTAAGCAAGGACGACTTGTTTAAAAGAAGAAGAAAGGCTCTTTTCTCTCTCTATCAAAAAAAAAAGATGTTTGCAAAGCTTCATTTGAATAAGCCACAAGGTTTCTGCAATGATATCCTTGGGGCAGATGTGAACAAACACACGTTTAGTCGTTATCCACATGTCCATCTATAGAGAAAACAAATTATAGGATAAACACCTGATGGCACAGCTGACATGAAACTCAAAGTATTTTAGAGTCAAGTCTGAATTTGTCAGGCTGACAGCTGAGGTTTGGCCTTCACTGGGTCAGATGTACAACAGAATAACTGAAAAAATTTCCAGTCAAAGTCCAGGTTTCCAACTGACTGAAAAGCTGTACGGTGTCTTCAGAGAGCTGTGCAGAAACAAATGTCTGCAAACCTCAACAAGCTGAGAGAACATAAATTGTGGGTAAAAACTTCTCCAGAACAAGAGAGACTGACAGAAACGTCTGCCGGGAGTCAACGCTAGACAAGCTTGTTCTATAAACTGTTGAATGTTGGATTAAAGTTCTTTATTTCCTGACACTGAGCTGGAAATCCAGCCGTCTCATGACAGCAGGTTGGCTCTGACTTGGACAGAGGTTTGTGCGTCATAAGAAACCACGATCACCTTTAAAAGTATCTGAGCACACCTCAGAGATTCATTCCTCCCCACCAGGAGAGGGAGAAGTGGTTTCACGCTTTCTGGTTATCATTCAATGGAAAATGGAGCTCAGAGCTGGGAAATCTGTCAGAAAGGGAGTTTCCAAATACTCCCCTGCAGATGAAGCCTTCTGATAGCACTATGCGAACGTCTTTATGCTTGTTTTACCATGATGACATCAGCATGCCAGACAGATCCTGTTCCCAGGCCTAGCAGAGGTCAGACTTAGATGCATTTTCATGAGACTAACTCAGTGAATTGGATTTTTAAAGGTCACACTGTTGAACCTTCATCTGTCAACCACATTGCTTTTATCTGACCTCTCATTTAACCCAAAGGATCGAATAGAAACAACAATCAGCATCCTTATATGTAGTTACAGTAAATACACAAATCATAAAACCTCCTGGCTAGAGGAGAAAGAAGAATCGGCCCGATAAGTTTCTGGTTGGACAGGTGACTACATGTCTCTGTTTTGGGATGGGTGAAGTGGTTGAAGTGGTTCCTGTTTTAATGGATTCAAATGTTGAAGTTTCCAGAAGACAAAAGGAGGAGTTCTCTATGCAAGATCTGACTGGCAACAAATCACAAAAACACAAAATCCTACCGAGTGTTTCTTGTGCAAATCTATTCGCATACTTGAAATGAGACAAAACTAACTTACAGGTTTCAACAAGAAATATGAGCTTATATTAAGTCAATATTTCCGTAATACTGATAAAGCCCTAGTTATAAGTGATATATTAACCAGTAGAACAAGGCAATAAGTTCAATAAGTTAAAATGTTTTGTTCCAGTATCAGATTATTTCACCTTTAACTTGTATTTTTTCATCAATATGAAGGAAAGATTGACATAGAACAAGTTCCTATATCTTGCTAGTAAGTTATGTTTTTTTATTTCAGGTGTGCTAAGATATAGACCAAAAATCCTTGGTGAGGTTTTACTTTTGCATTATACAAATGTAACATGATGGACATTGTTTTGTTGTCTGAAATGAGAATCAAGCCATGATGGAGAAGCAAAAAGCAGTTGGAAGTAGCTTTATTAAGTTATGTCCAAACTGCTCAGAGTCGAACCTCTTAAGTGATAAACATCCACTTATTGTTTTAATCGGATAAGATATAATATTAGTTTATTATTAGATATTTGTTTGGGGTACACAAAGGATTTCAAATGGTCTGATTTGGCTCTGAAAAAAAGAAATGTACCTTTCTGTGCCCAGATACATTTTGATCAGTGTTTGTCTGTTTCTGATATGTTGGGAGAATCTTGTAAAATGAGTTTTGCAGCCGCATGCCGTCCTCTCTGCGTGTTCAGCCGGTTTGTTTCTGCATTAGCGGAGCCATCGTCAGTGGATAATTGTCCCACAGATGTTGGCCCGCCCCCATCAGAGTATCAGTTTCTAATCTGCGACGGCAGATGGATTAATTACCAGCTTTAATCAATCCGCTTTGACCAACATAATACAGCCCAGTCGCACTGATGTCCGGACTTTAATGGACGCTCTCCTAAAAGACAGCTGCCAACATTTGTCCCCCTCAGGTTTCAAATTTAACGAGTTTTCAGTTTATTCAAATAAAATTGGCACAACAGGGACTTTTCACCTGTTAGCTACAATTTATTAGAGAAATATAAAAAAAGAAGATGGATAAAAAAACAGAGAAATTCTAATATTTTGTGACGAACACTTTAGAAAATGTAATTGTATTTATATATATTAAAACAAAGTATAATTAAAAAAATATAATAAAATGGTCAAATTATTGTCCTGTTATTCAATTCAAAAATATTTAATTGATCCTAAAGTAAAATTAAATATGTAATAATAGTATTTGGTTGATATTCCAAACCGTTACAATCAATCCCCTTAATTTAGCAGAACTGAGCTGCTTTGGACCTGCTGAGACTGGCTGGAAGTTAAAAAAATGGTGGAAAAGCTATGCTTTCTATAAGAAAGAAAACTTAGAGAGCACACAGTGGTAATGGGATAAGCGCCGAGCCAGGAGTACTTTCTATGGAGCAAAAAAATCCAAGTTCAGAGTTAATGGCAGGAATAAGAGAAAGAAAAAGAGATGCAGTTAAGTGCAGAAGAAGAGGAGCCAGAGGCATTTTCTACAGAAATAAGACAAGGAGAATAATGTATATAAGGTTTAAAGCAGCAATAGCCTGACGTCCTTTCCATAGGATATGAGGTAACAGGAAGCTGAAGGCTCCATGATCAGAAACGACCCATAGATGGAAAGTAGCAAGAGAAAACAGCAGATTGGTTAAAAGTGGCTAAAAAAACAGTCGGCGAACACAATTGTTCTGCCTGATCCGACTGGTAAGATGCCTGACCTGTAGTAGGCCGAACTGTTTCAGCCAATCATAAGAAACTAGAGCAGGCTGACAGGATGCATCACCTCAACTGGATAACAGCCCTCCATCTGTTTCACATCAGACCTTCACAAAGGAGAAGGAGCCGCCGCGTTCGCCCGCAGCTACACCGAGCAGGTCACAGGAAATCAGAGGAGGTGGCGCGCGGATCGACGTTCACATTCAAACATAATTAGTCTGGCGCCAGGTTTGAAGAGAGGAGGGACAAATAGGAAAGAAATTAAACAAGAATGGAGCCGACAGCAGCTGGTACCTAATCCAATAAATGATTATTCATTATAAAAAAACTCCCAACAGCCAGAACCACAAGTCAGTTTTGATTAATGAGGCAGATGATTAATCAAGTCTGCCAACTCATCCTCGCATCATTCAGGGTGGAGTTATTAATATTTGGTTGGTGGAAAGTATCCCAGCCCCACCAGTGTTTTTGTTTTCCTTGTGTGAAAGTAGGTTATCTCTGGGTCTTTGAGCAGGAGCTGACTCGTTCACCTGAGGTTTAAAATGCTGCTTTGTTGGTGCAACAACAACATTCCACTTTTAGGTCGCTGTTGACAGCTCTTCCCTTATGCAGGTGTTAGACTGCAGAAGATAAGGTCTGTTACCTCTATCTAATCTTAAATCTTGCAAAATGTTGATTGACTCAAACATTCATTAGTTTGTGGTCTGTCTAAATTCTATAAGTTCTTGCACATTTTCACCGTAGTGCTTGCTTGCTAACCACAGCTCCACAGAACGTAAACGCTGACATATGTCACACTATACCATAGCAACCAAATATGATTCACATAAAGTGCTTTATAATGTTTCTGCATCACCAAATCAGGCCAGTTTGAGTTCCAGGGTTTTGTGGTTCATAAGTTTATTAGCCATAAGTTCTCCACACTACCTCTGTTTCCATTACAAATGGAAAACTTCTTCATTATCTGTGCATGTTGATAAAACACACTTTTGCAATTGCTGTGTTTCCATTAAATAAGAAAAGAAATTAAAATCAGATGTGAACAAGTCTGATCATGCAACAAATGGTGAAAATCATGGAGACGACTGACATTTAGATATGTTCTTATTTCAGCCACAGAACCAGCATTCATCAGCCAATCAGAGGAGACGGTGGCATCAGAGACACTTATACTTGGGAGCGGCTATTTGACCTAAGCACATTTATTTTCATAATTCCAATTTGCGCAATTTTATGGTCAGTGGAAATGCAGCTACTGACTCATGTTCATTTTCTAATGAGAAGCCAGAGGAAGCAATAGTTTGGTTTTGCTGCTGCCCCTCCCCCACATGTTGCTGCCACAACTGATCAGCTGACTGACGAAAACCTCCAACAGTTTTTTCTATGACTTATAAAGGAAACAAATTCAGCAGTTGTGATGTGAAAACTACAACTCATCACTTTTGTGAAAGTATTTATGCGTTCAGACTAGAATTGATAAGATATGGGTGTCAGTAGAACCAACCAGCATGTTTTCTGCCAGAGCAGATGGCCTGACTAACTAACTATTATTGGATAAAATAAGCCTGTTATATCTGAGGTCGTCTATAAAAGAACACAGTTTAACTGATACCAAAAATAACTGGTTTTGCTTCAGGATTTTCATCAAAATTATAATTACAACTATGTAGACATGGAAAAGAACTAATAGATTTTTTTCAGATTTTAATTAAAATACCTCATGATATTTGCATTAGTTTAAAATTTGCACTAATACCCTATTTTTACTCGAGGTTGCTGTGGGAATCCTTGCAGTGATATTCCTGCCTCTGTTTGGTTGACGCTGAAGCTTCTGCGCCCTTTACTCCACCGTCCAGCCTGTTCGGTTTGTCGGTTTGTCCTTGATTCCCTGCAGAAGGTTTGGTTTACGTCTTTGCTCGGTGTCCAGTGTCGCTCTTCTGCAGACTCGCCGTGCATTTCTATGTTCGGGGAGTTTTTGTGAGGAGGCCTGGTCTCAGATCAATGCAGGTTTGAACAGTAGCAGCGTTTACACATTCCATTACCTTAAACGGACATCAGAGCACTGAACAATCAGTGTCAGGCTGCAGGCTTGTTTGGTGGAATCACTCCTCTCTGCTGACTCGCCTGCTGCTCACTCAGTCATTTCTCTGCCTTTGTTTTAGTTTCCACTAATCTCTGCTGTTTTCTCAGGAGCGGCCAATGTCTTTGTGTCTCCTTGACTTGCATCTCGTTGTTATTCCGCTCCGTTCCTCTCACCTTTCTGCCTTGTCATTGGCCTCTCCTGCTTGATTTTTCATTCGTCACATCTGCTCCCCCGACGTCTGCATTCTCCTTCATCCTCCTGTCATCGTGTTTCCTCTCCTTCATGCTGTCATTCATGTCCTCTCACCCCCTCCATTGTCTCACTCCACTCCCAATCTATTCATATCAGCTTTCCTTATTGCTCTCGCTTGAATTTGCCCTCTTATTTCAACCTTTTGCCTTGCTAAGTCTTTCAGGTGCCAGTTTGGATTTCCTATAACTAAATTGTCCTCCTTGCAGTTATTGATGTAATTTTCAGGTGTATAAAAAGAAGCGGCTTCTTTGTGAGCCTGAGAATTATTTCTCATCCATATTGTTACCTTGTGTGACATTGACAGAGCGACTCTGCGTATCTTTTGGACAGCCAAGATATTCAAACTGAAAAATGTATGAATCCTGGTAAACATGTGCAATAATGAATACTTTTGTATTCTGTTACAGTTTGGCGTAAATTTTTAATAACTGCTGTTGTTTTAATAACTGGAATTTTGACAAACTGTAATGTTTCAATACTTGATTGCACGTTCTTTGACTTTGTATTTTTGTGTTTTTATGATGTAAAGCACTTTGAAAGGTAACTTTGAAGTACAGTTCTGGTTCTTCTTAAACATGACAATAGTTTAGAGATTTATGGTTTCAAAATGACATTTTCCTGCCTAAAGTTTCTGCAGCTTGATGTTGTAAATTTGAGGCCTGAGTAAATGCTGGACTGTCCAGAGAGCAACTCTTCCCTTCCTCACATAAATTCCAACTAGAACTTAAAAACTACAGTTTGAATGAATTCAGACGCTATTTGTTTTCAGAAAATAGAAAAATGAGTTATTAAAAACTGCTTTTTAAAATGATGATTAGATGGTATAGGACTGCAACTCTATTTTTTCATTACAGGAATATCAAACATAGCCACTTTTCTCAGTAAAATCCTGTTCTTAAGATGGAAAATAAATTCATGTTTCTCGCTGGGTAGATGACTCATCATCTGCGGTCGGTTTGTTTGAACCCTGTTCACATGCTTGTTATATTATCATTGCAACATTCACTAAGCTCACTGCGCCTTGCAGGTGTTCTGACTATCATGCTGCTGCAGGATTCACCCCGGTCTGGATCTGTCATCTCAGGTTCTGGTCTGGCAAAGAAAACTACTGAAATTATTAAAAAGTGGCAATAATAAAGTAATAAGTCTCCCACAGTGTTTTCATCACCAGTGAAACCTCATGGTGTTAGAAAAACAAGTGATGGTTATGATGAATATTACAGTAAATATTAAACAATACTTTGGTATGTTAATAGAAATATAATAGAAAATATTGCTCCAATGTGCAATTTTGCAAAATTTTTGATACATTTTGTGATACTCAATCCATAAATAAAAAGCTAATTTATGTCAGTAACTTAATTCTCTAAATGAAACATGTTATATAGGTTAATTACACACATTTTCAGTCCATTATTTTTGGTAATTATGATCCACTTACAGCCCATGAAAACATTTAAGTTTAAAATATCAGACCAATAAAAACTTTTTCATGCAAAAACGTGGGCATAAAAAAAATAATGTTTTATAGAATAGTTAGAAATTTATTTTTAGTTTGACAAACAAGCTTCATAGAAACACATATTCTAGATTATTTCACGAGACCAGTATTCCATATCCCATTGACATGGGAGTGGTTAGCCATGGCCTTTAGCCTTCATTCAGCTAAAATGCATTAAGCTTCAGAAAAGTATCCAACCACGGGATACACAAACTTCTCTTTCTAGGCCAGCTACCCAAGCAAAAAGCTAGAAACTGATCTGAAGTTTCAGCCTCTGCACCTGCCAGGCGCCGGTAATGTTCCAGTTTCTGTAAAGCAGAAAGAGGTGGAGACACATGTTTTATCAGTGGCCGTGTGCTTCTTTAGCTCAGGGCTGAATGTGTGCAGTGAGCTTTGTGGAGACTCTTCAGGATAAACACCTGGTCTGGTTGCAGGTCTGCTGTTTCAGGTGCATGCACAGTTTGCAGGCTAAATATTGATGATGATTTAAAAATGTTCAGGGTAGCAGACTAATGTCAGAGGGACGCCATGAACATCTATGTCCTGATGCAGAGGATGGATATTTCCTCAGAGCTAATATGCAACTAATATGGACACAATGATTATTTACTAACATGTTGCTGCTGCTCTGTCATTTGCAAAATCTCCTCTCTACCTGAGAGAAAACCTGTAAGTACTGTTAGCGATGGAAACAGTGAAGACACCTTTAAAAATTCATTATAGCTGCATGAATTCAGTCTTTACTTAATCATTCAGCATCTAAAGACGCTGACATTAAGGTTCTTCACTTTTAACTGTTTTCACACATTCTGCTCATTTTTATGGGTCTTTGTGAATAAAAAAGAAAAGCAGGTCTAAGAACTTAGAAACTGCTTTTCAATGGTATAAATCAAGTCTGTCTTTATTTTATTTCTGAATAATAAAATATTCTCTCCAGATTTACAGCCTCAGTGATCTATTCCCTCATCAATCAGCAATATAAAACCATTGACATGTTCAAATCTTAAATCTTTATAAAATAGAAGTCTCCTGACTTCCTTTAAAACCGCTGACACATAAATTTCAAAGCATAAGTCTATGTATATTTTATATATCCGCTCTCATGCATCTAAATCCTGACACATCTCCCTGTTTTTGATGTTTCAGGTATAAATGCGGTAATCTGTCTCTGGGTTGTGCCCAGACAGACACACAGCGGTGGCTGCGTTCAGGCTGCCATTGATCGGTGGCGGTGTTGGTATTCAGCTCCACGCCGCCACCCTCGCTACGGCTGCGGTGGCTTATTGGTTCTGTGTGTGTGTCTCGGGTGGACCAGCTGCACAGCATGGCGACAATGACCTGAGGCCGGAGTAAAAAGAGACCAAGGCAGAATGTTTCTCAGAACAATTACTTCTAAAACCCAGACTGGTCATCTGCTCCTTCTCGCCTGTCTGCCTCTGATTTTCTGTTTCCTCCTTTTCCTCTCAGTTTTACTCTCTCACCTTGCTCTGCCACCACACTTCCTCTATTTTTTTTTTTTTTTTTTTTCACTCCGGTCCTCCTGTTGCATTGTATTTAGCAACTGCCATCTTTGAGTTCCTGTTTGAGTCTATAAATGGGTTTTCTGACCTACTTCTGTCCTGGTTTATTTTCTGTCATGCCTCTTGCCATTCAGCGCCTCTGCCTTCGCCTCGCTGGTTGTTTTTAATTTCAAAGTTACAAAATGTCTGCAAGTTGCAGTCAAGGTTAAGAGTTACGCTTTTCCAGCTCAAAATGAAGAAAACCGCAGCATGCCTGGAGTATGCCGTCAGACCTTCAGTAGTAGATGGAACATGAGTTTCATCTCTGTCTCTGTTTGTATGTTTTGGGAACTTTAAGTCGACTCATTCCTGAGGAAATCCCTAAAATCTGAGGGGCTTAAATAAAACATGGCCTTCAGTTTGTCTCCACTTCGGATGTATTAGACAAAATTTGATGCAGCGTCTGTACATGTTCTTGAAGCTTCTTCAAGTAAGTAAAGTTGAAGCTGTTTAGTTGCTTTCCCTTGAACTTGGACGTTCATCTTGCAGCATAAATTAGCACTAAATGAGCCAAATTAGTCTTAATTTATTTGGCTGATGCAATATTTAACGTTTAGGGATTTGCTGACTCCCGGATCAAATGGTCCAACTGGAATGTAATTCTCAAACTCCTCTCAAGTCGAGGTCATTGTGTCATATGGATAGCAAAATGTTAAGCGTAATAATGAACAATGAACACGTGTGACGGTGGTAAAGATTGGCTCAGTGGATCCCACTCCACTCAGGAGTTTTCTGTAGAACGCAGCTTTTCACAGACACTTCACCTGTATGAGGATGTCCAAAATATTTGAATTAAGATTCAGCTTTCATAGCTGAAAATCCAAACAGCAACATTAGCCAGCTAGCTGTTAGCTGGTGTTTGAATCCATTCATTTTCCTTGGCACTGATTGGTTGTACCTCCAAGAGCAAAGATCAGGAACTTTCTGTCTTTGTGCCAAGACTGTTTCACTGCATCTTATTAATGATTACTTGATGCTGATATCCACTATTAAATTAGGTGGATAGAAGTGGTTTAAGTTTAGGTTTAAGTCTCTTTAAGTCTAATTTCAGCTTTTCTGGACCGTCGTGGTTCCTTCCTGCTGTGAATAGTTTGTTTATATTTGATTTGATGTCATCTGATGTCATCAGGTTATGGCCTGATGACATCACTTCAATCATGATGCAACTAATTGTACTTTTGTAATATTTAACTCAAATATATTTTAAAAAGTGCCAGCTCTATACTGTATTGAGTAGATCTCTGTAAAGTTGTTTTCTTATTAATTATTTTGATGTAAAAATAAAAACCCCATAAAATAATTCCTGAACTGGTCTTTCTCTTCTCAGATTCGGTTTCTCTTCATCTTTCTGCTCGTTTC
Source organism: Alfaro cultratus (assembly GCA_903066825.1). Classification (NCBI taxonomy): domain Eukaryota; kingdom Metazoa; phylum Chordata; class Actinopteri; order Cyprinodontiformes; family Poeciliidae; genus Alfaro; species Alfaro cultratus. The sequence continues at coordinate 46,709 of CAEFZX010026411.1, read as the reverse complement.
CTGTTTTTGCTTTCTGTGCTTCACAAGGTTAATCCCACACTATGCAACAGATCTGCCTCTCTATTTCTTTCTTCTTTTTCCATTTTGTATCCTGTTTTCTTTTCATGGTTTTGCCGTGAACTTACTCAATCTCCAGCTGACCTTCTGCCTGCTCTGAAGGGCGGGTCGGGCCGTGTTTATTTTAGTGGCTGTCTGCAGCTGAGATCTTTCACCTCTTACCTCACACCTCTGTCTCCTCTCATTCCTCCTTCTCCTTCCACTTAAGCCGCTCTTTATCTCTGGCTTCTGGTTTCTGCCGGCAGGGTTTGTTATATTCTCTCGTCTTTCTCCGTTCTGGCCTTTCTCTCTTTAGCTTAACCTGCATGTGGTTCTTTGCTTTCTCGCTTTCCTTTTGTCTTCAACTTTGCCCCCTGTCAAGGGCCGAAGTCCCACGCTCACAGACAGGTATTGGTTCTAAAATAAAATGAGGTTTTGTTCTGTATGAAATGGTTTTGAAAATGTGTGACTCGTATAGAGCAGGCAGCATCAGACTACAACCCCATAAAAAAAAAGATTTAAATCAAAAGATTGTCTAAGAATGTGCCATTTAATGTAAATAAAAGTTATTATCCTCAGGGAAATTCAGCTCATCAATATTGATTAGTGTTTATATATTCATGACAGTCTATATCGAACAATATATTAGAATTTATAGGCACAATATGCTTAAGTAATGTGCAAAATGTCAGAGTTTGGCCAAACAGAACTGGAGACACATCTGCAAACTTTGGTGCAAACTTGAAAAAACTCAGTGCTGCTCTTTGAGAGACAAGTAAAACTGCAGCCATTAGGGATAATGCACAGAATCCGTCCTGACAGTCCGAGCTCTCCAAATGCAGCAAGGGATTTTGGGGGAATTTTTCAAAAACTAAAAGGCAGAATTGCATTTTTGAAGCAGTTTCCCACTTGTCTTCCCATTAAATACCAAATACCCATGTAAAAAAAAAAAACGGTTCCATTATGTTGATCATGTTTGCACACTGAATGTTTAGTTTGTGCAGTCTTAAAAAGATTTGATTGCATCTGTGCAACATGTTTTCCTTCTACCATAAGAGTCACTTTAAATGAGTCATGGTTCATGACGAGATTACAGCAAATTAAAGTGAAACAGATGAAATGTTTGGTTGTTGATCAGACAAAGCTCTCTAAAAGACCTTGGAAGGTTTGTTGTTGTTTCTGTGTGAGGAAATGAGAAACTCAGAGTTTGAGTCTCAAAATGAACAATTCTTGGTTTGTACGATTTGTTCCTTTTAAGATTTTCAAAAGGCTAAAAAAACTGGCAATGACCCTCAGAGATTATAAAAGAGCTTTGAGTAAAAAAAATCCACTTGGTTTCAAAATACTATTAACACAAAAATCTTAAAATTTCAGATAAAAGTGTTTTGTTTGCTCTGTGTTTTTAATGTATTAATATTTGATGCTTTTTATGTTTGTTTTTTGTATTTTTGAAAGATACATATAAGATGGTAGGAGACCTGAACTACACATTATATTTCCTGCATGCAAATTCTACATGTCATGGTATTTTTGGCCTGTTGGATAATTTTACTGCCCAGGTTGAGATGCATGTGATGAAGGACAGTAAAGAGATACTATTAAACTGACTCATAATAGTATCAGTTTACTATTATGTGTTGTTGTAACTCTGATGCTTTCATTAAAAGTAGATTTAAATCTATAGGACCCATATATTTCCTGTAATTTTTAAACTGAGTTTATCCCACCAAAGAGATTAAGGTTTTCTCTTGAAGTCAAATATTTGTGGCTTTTTAGATTTTTAAGAGTATTGATATAACATTTAAAAAGATTAATGAATGAACCTGCAGAACTTTTAGAAAAAAGTGTCAACTTTTTGATTTTCAGGCATAAAAATGGGAATCACAACTTAAAAACTTAAAGGAACAGTTTGGCAGTTAAAAGGAAATCTAATGTGGACGGTTTGGGTAAAATTCATATCTGGATTTGCACTGCAGGACAAAAAAACTGAAGAATCACAGCATGGAAGAGTCTTCCTCACCTGTGTGTTCTGACACAAAGCCACCCAAAACTCCCCTTATCTTCATCCTCATCACTGGGTGGGATGGATTTACTCATTTAGACCCACAGAAAAACTTTCCCAGACACAACAGGAGAGACGCTGTGACGACGAAGCGTGCCTCGGCATATTTCAGGTTGAGCTGAAGGTAATCCGAGGTTCTGCACCGATCCTGTGCTTCTCAGGTGGATTTTTACATTCAGTTGAAGCTCCTAACAGCTGTAAGCTGCAGCAGGACGGCTCTAATTTCTGAAAACATTCCTCCGTGGAACCAATAAAGGCAATTTTTAGCAGCAGCTTTATTGTGTGTATTGGCCAGCCTTGTGAAAGTTGGCTTTGGATGAATGCTGATGTAGAGGAAAATAACAACCCAGTTTAGATGGAATGAAACTTTGGCTATTAGATGACAAGTCATTTTTTGGAGGGAAGCTTGTCTTTCGTTGAGGCTGAGTAGTTGTGCTGTTGGTGCTACATTTTCCTAAATGTGCAGAGACATTTGTTTGAGTTGTTATTTAAATAGCTCCAGTGTCTTTTTGTTATTGTATGTTAAAGTTGGAAAGAGCCTGAGGCGTTTTTTATTTTTTTTTTGCATTTTTGACATGCAAACGGCAGCCTGCTTCATTAGAGAGCGTCGTGAGATGAGCGTTTCTTCTCTGCTCCCCCGTTCTTCATCTTCCTCCTCTGTCTCTTCCCATTTTTCAGCCGCTCTCCTTCGGCGTGATACAGTTCCTCATCTCTCACACTCACTTCACCTGACGTCTCGGATTTTGTCTTCCTTTTTCTGCCCTTTGCTTATAAACCTGTGCTTCAGAGCTACTTCTTCATCGTTTTCACTTCTTTGCTCTCAGTCAGAGAAATGCTTCCGCTGGTTCAGAACGTTGATGAGGTTGGTGGTTTGTGATATGAGCTATAACATGAATATAACACCTGATTAAAATAAACCCAGAGGATGGATTTGCTGTTTGTTTCTATATTTCAGTTCACTGTCGGTCACTGATGCCTGCTTTTTTCCAGTCTTTCTATGTAAATGTTACTGAATCTGTGATGAGCCGCCAGTCGCAGGCGATCCTCCTGCTGCCATATCTCCCAGCGATCCACCGTGAATCCCAGAGTATAATCGATCACGTTGACAACCCCCCATTAACCTCCGATTCATGCGCCCCCACCTGACTGTGGCATCCAGCTGACAGGAACTCACCGGTGGGCGTTTTTGCTCTTTTCCGTGGGATTTTTCCCGCTCTGCGCTCTTCCCTCTGTTTCTTCTCCCCGGAGGCGTTGCCCTAATCCATGATGTTTCCGTTCTTGTCTGTACATAATGTGACAGGAAATGCGCCTGGGACTGTTTCACTTCTGCATGTTTAAAAGACATAAAACATTTCATTGCATACAGCATTTTGGAACTTTTTTGTGCATGACGTACAAAATATTCATTGTGCAATTTTTTTTCCATAGGCTACATCTAAATCCAAATATTATAAAATGCAGTTTGGGAAACTGAAATAGTTTTGACACAATTCTACTTGACCTGCTTTTGGCTAACATAGCGAAATGTGACATAATGGAAGAGATTCTTTATATTCCATGTTGTTGATCACTGTGGACAGAATCACTCCTACTATTGAGCAGCTCCAGCTTTTGTCACTAGAAACCTCTGACCGGTCAGAAATGGATGCAAAACGTTGAGGTGCGTCCTGACGTTTCAGCAGCAGATCCATTTGTCTGTAGGAATATATGTGCCTGATCTTCTCAGTTTGAATGTTTCACATTTAAACTGATTGATTTATTGTTCAGGTTGTGCCTACAGCCGCCTGTCTGATGGTTTCTGCTGCTGCCGTTTGGAGAGTCCGACTCGATCACTGGATCGATTATTCCTGCACTGTGTAGCTGGTTAAATAATCATTACGACTAATGGGTACCACCAATAAACAACTGTACTCTTAATTAATGCCACTGCATAGTTATAGTAACGCCAATAAATCCTACAGTCACACCACCCATTACATGAGAATGAACCGTGTTTGAATATTTAATGAGCGTTTTGGTGACGTCATCCTGAAGGGGAGGCTTCCTTTCATGGTGCTAAAACGTGCAAACTTTGCACATTTGATGTGCAGGTGTTGGGGAGGTCGTTGCTCGGCCTACTTGCATTACAAAGAGTGGAAATGTAACATTATCATTTCTATTCCTGTAAGTCTGTGAACGGAAAGGTGTGTTTCAGATAAGATGTCCACCAGTCTGATCTTTTTTGTTGTGGAAAAAAACACAATATTTTTCCCTCATTACTGCATGTTGGTGGAATAAACCATCTGGATCACGCCAAACTGCTTCTTAAACTTTTTATTCTGAATTTTGATGATTATTTATTAATTTTTCTTGTTCTGTTTTGATTTTTAAGGTCTACCTCTGGGTGTTATGGAGCTTTCTGGGGATTTTTATCAAGATAAAGATGATTTCTCTGACATAAAATGGCAAGAACGTTTCACCCTAAATGGTGACATTTGGAGTGATTCACTTTGCAGAAATCAATCTTATTCCATTTTTGGCAGCAGTGAATCTCCTGCACTCTTAAAACCTTTCAACATGCTTTACCCATGCTGGCTGTGTGACGCTGATGCACTGAAGCCTCACAGCTGAAAACGTTCCTGGGTTTGAATCCCTGACTGGACTCTTTCTGCTTTGAGTTGGCTTGTTCTCCTTGTGCATGTGTGGGTTCTCTCTAGGTACTCCGGCTTCCTCCCAAAGTCTAAAAACATAACTGATGGTACAAACTGCAGTTATTTAAGTTGTTCCACTTGCCATATGCTCAGGCATATTGAAAAGTCATGTTGAAACTACATAAATCATTAGTTTATTGCTGAAAGTTGTGAAGGTCTTAATCATTTTGCAATCAAATTTTCTCCTCTTTTAATCCTCATCTACTCAGAGCTCCCTGATAGCCGTGCAGCGAATGCTCCAGCAGTGTGTGCATCTGGACACGCCTCCACTCTGGTCTCCATGTTCATTAGTTCCTGTCCCTCAGTGCTCATGTTTGTGTCTGCTGCAGCGAGCGCCGTTAAGGAAAAGCAGCACATTAAGAAACGCATCTCTGCTGACCTGATCTCTTTGTAGCTGGCCTCTGATCGATACTGCTGGTGTGTGTGTTTGCATGTGTGTGTGGGTTGCAGTGTGTGTCGATAACAAGGTTACAAGCAGCTACGTTTGTCTCACCTCACCCCACCGTTGTTGTCATGCAAATCACAAACATGTTGCACAGATGAGCAGAATTTCTCATTTGTTTTAATGAGGCCTGTCTGTTTAGAAGTCGTTTGTTTCACTTTGGTTGTTTTTTTAGTTTTCAATTAGGAGGCAACACCTCAGGACTCTCTGGGATGAAACTACACACACACTGTTGCTTTCGTTATTGATAAAGTGTCTCTCGGTGTGAAGTAAAGGGCCGCAGATTACTGTTTGCTCTCCTCTATCTGTGTGTGAATCTGGGCGCTGTGTGTGCTGCAGACCGTCCTCCCGACCGCTATCAATCAGGGCCAACGTAGCGTGTACTAATTACTACGTTGTATGATGATTTACGAGCAAGGAGGCAGCAGCTCAGGAACAAACTCCTGCTGCTGTCAAACAGGGATTCAAATCGGCTCCTCATAAGAATATGGCATAAATTACAGCTGAATAAAACCAGAAGATTGACTCAAACTTTGACTTCTGACTAAAAAGTGAAGATTTCTATCAAACCGATCAGAAAAAACAACTTTTTGTCCACTTTTTATTCATCAGTCATTATTTTGACAAGTATCTAATTAATACGGTGAGTTAAAAATGTTCTGAGAATAAAGCCACACCTTGGCAGTTTGTGTTAATGAATTGTCTTGCACAAACATTAATTTTCACTTTTATGCTCTGTTGCTTTTCATTAATCTTGCTAATGCAGCAATTAAAATCCTCCAGAGTTAAACGTGTCTGCAAACAAAGAGCTTTTTCTCGTTGTTCTGCTGGTCGTTCCTGCTGTTGCTTCTCCTGTTCGGCTGCAGATCAGGTCAAAAGTTTTCAACACACAGTTAGGATCATATAGCAGGTTCAAATATATACATACACCCACCACTACCAGATTTTTGCAGTGATGAACAAGCTTCTGTTGCAGAAGTTTGTTTGAAAGAACCAGTGCAATATTTTAAAACCCAAAAACAGTGGACCAAAAAAAGAAGAGACAAGCATGGAAGAGGCAGAATCATGCTGAGCATTTTTGCAGCCAATGGTATTTTTGCTGTGCCATTTTTTTAGTAAATGGCTACTTACTACATAGTTTTTTTCTAAGTTGATACTGATGGTACTTTATTTTAAAGATGCTTTTCGCATTTCTTTGAGCCAAAATAAGTTTGTCAATCTAACTCTCCTCGGTGTACAAGTCATGTTGGGGTCAACTGTGTGGATTTCAGCCTTTATGTACAAATCTTTGTAAATTAGAAAAAAAAAACAAACAATAAACACAAACCTTTGCAGCCAAGTCCGTTTAATGCCAGGTTTGGTATTAAATAACCCACTGAAAGACCAAAGGAAAGACTGATCATCAATCTTGAGTAACTTTGAATTAAACTTCAGCTTTAGATTAAATATACAGTGAAATTTGGTAATTTCTTTCAGAGCTTCAACTTTATTCACCATCTGCAGTGAATTGTGACCAAAAACAAAGAGAGAGAAGAGAACCAATGATCCAAAACTTGTTCCAGAAAATGGGAACTTTTCTGCCCACTCAAACCTAATCCATCCATTTGTGCTTGTTTTTTTCATGAGGTCTGAAGCCGAGTGCAGCGATGATCTGTTGTGCACAGTCGTGTGTTATTACTGTACATGCTGATTCTGTTTCGTGTCAGTTATTCAGTGTCAGCACCACTGAAATGTATCAAAGTTATTAAGTCTTCCATCAGCTCCATGTTCTGTGCGTTCCAGGAATCCAGGCCTGCATATGGAGATGAGAGAAACTCTTGTTCTATATTTAAATGCTGCGCCTCTGAATTCTTCAAACGTGGATGTAAAACAAAGATGAGTTTGGTTTGTTTTTACTGTCAGGCTTTAATCATAGATTATCTGCAGACAGAAAAGACGGATTAAAGCTGCACGCTGTATTTTTCAGCCTTTAGTCGTATTGAGAGGTCTCTGCACCTTATGGAAGAAACGCTCCACTCCTGTCTTTTATGTGACAGCAGGGATAGAAAATCAAACCGCTCTGAATTTCTGGTTTCTATCACTCTGCTCCTGACATGATGGATCCCTCTTGTTTTATCTGCTTCGAGATGCACAACTAAATTGACAATAAGTGTTTAAAAGGGGAGAAATAATGATTTCTTCATGTTTTTAAGACTTGCAAGCAAATAAAGACTGTTCTTCCTGCACTCTTTAACCACACCTATAGAAACAAACCAACAGCTCTATGCAGTTCTAGTTAGCATTGATCCTGTGGTGCTCAATATAAGCAAGTTATTCCCAAGACACAGAATATTACTCCAGTTATTGGGTTGGATTTTATAGCTAAATATTTTTAGCATCTTTTGGACACCATATGCTCTGGAGGAATGTTTTCTACCTGGTAATTTCACCTCATATGCAGAACACGGACTTGGACATGGTTTCAATTTTATGTCAGGTCTTTGTCCAGATGTGTTCTAAGCATTTTCTGTTTTATGAGTTTAGGCCGTCAATTCTCAAATCAGCTCACATCTGTCTTACATTAAGTGTTTGTCTCTCTTTCTCATTATCTGTGTTTTCATTACAAATGTGCTCAAGACTTTATCACTATTCTGCTAATGTATGAAAAACACAATTCCTCATTTGCGATGTTTCCAGTACATAAGAAACTCAATCAACATCCTGCAGGAACAAGTTCATTCATGCAATAAGTCCTTAAAATCCTGCCACACCATAATCTGCCAACTACTTCCTGTCTTCTTTGTGGTTTGTGCCAGAGGCAACATCCAGCTGTTGATCATGTTATTTATGGGATGTGAAAAAAAGTGTTTCTGTTGCAGTTTCTCAAAATAAACCAATTTAGATCCATCCAAAAATCCACCGCATCCTACAGCAAAACGCTTTATCAAAAAGCAAGAGTTCTTTTGAAATTGGCGTATTTCCATTAAGCAAATTTATTTTCAAAATGTCCAATTGTGCAGTTATAAAGCTGATTGGAACGCAGGTAGTGGTAAGAGGTTTTTCTGAGAACCTGAACCTCATTTGGACTAAAATGTTGTCATTTTAACAGTGGAAAAATATATTCTTAAGATCAAAATGCGTGTAAATTACATCATAATTGTCAGTTTTAATGTTACAGCATTTGAACATCTGGAAGTTGAGCTTCTAAGTAAAGTCGTGTCTGTGGTTTAACAGTGTTCCTGTTAGCAGGAACATAAATTTCAGTAAAATCTTTGTTTTCAGTGGAGGAGGAATCCTCATAAATCTGTCCGTTCAAGCCGAGTTCAGACAGATAATCTTTGGGAGACACATTCCTCCAGCCCTAATGGGTCATCAACAAAACGGAGAAGAGTGTGAGAAACACAACCTCGTTATTTTAGATTCAGCCTTAAGACTCACAAATCGTTTGGTAAAAATGGGGGTTTTGCTGTTTGTTTTTCCAGGGTGTGGGTTAGAGTGAATAAGAAAATGTTTTGCAGCTTATTTGATGTTCAGTTGTCTTTAAAATTTACCAGAATTCCTAAAAATAAAATGCCTGATTTACAGTTTCCTTTTAAGTGATTTGGTTGAAGCACATCTACGCTCGCTGATTATCTCTGCAGAGTAAGAAGATGTGTTTCCCAGCTACCCTCCCCCTGGGCGTGGATTTTTTGTTTTTATTATTTTTAGTTTTACTCTCTGTGATGTAACCTCATGTTACCCTCCCGCTCCACAACATGCCCACAAACGGCTCCAGATCTCCTGTTAAAAGCCTTCTGAGGACGGATCCTTCCCGTTCTGTGGAGAAAGCAGAGCTGGAAGAAGAAACGGCTTCATTGATGAGGATGGAGGTTCTTAAGATGCTCCTCTGAATCACAGGCATGCTGGGGAAGTTTTCAACCCAAATGAGCTATAAAAAGCTTACAGTGTAAGCTTATTAGTGGTGAACTTTTATTCAGTTGTCCTCCAGAAAATTATAAATGTAATATGAGCTTCTACTTGAATCACACTGGCTTGTTTGCAGTTTTTTCTTTACATTTATTTGACAATTTATTAGAAATGACATTCAAAACACTTTACAGTTAGTTTTAATTTCATCATTACTGCATTTTTTAATAATCTCATGACAGAATCGTACTGATGCTTATTTGTTCTGTGTCAGTAAGTCTAAGATGCAGAACTGAAATAATTTCTGCTAAGATTTAAGCTGATCTGTTTTCAGCATATAGATCTAAAGCATCTGGGTTTTTATCTGGGCTCCAGAACCAGAGTGTGGTTTGTTGTGCTGAACATTTTGAGGATGCCGGCTCATTCGGAGCAGCCAAGTCTGACTTCTTTGTGTTTGTGTTGGCTTGGATCTTCTCGATCCATCTCCTGGATCTCTTTCCTGGACATCTGGGCCACCAGCTTACAGATCATGGTTCAGAGTCTTTGTGGAGACCTGGATGTTTGTCCAAGCTGGCGGGTCCAGCACCACATTTTGCACATGCAAAAATAGGATCCAGGAATATATGAAGAAAGAATGTGGCACCTGAGGAGAAGGAAGAAGGCAGAGAATAAACCAATGAAAACAATATGACTTCGATCATTAATTTACTTGTTTTTCTATGGTTTCATATTGCACTTTAGATTTAAAGACTTGATAAAATTGTGAAACAAAAGCTATGATTTGACTAAAACATTATAATCTGCTAAAACGAGCTGAAGCAGAAGGCTGAAGGTAATGCTCACAGGAGCCATAAAAGCCAGCTCTGCAGAAAGACCTGAAACACTGAAAAGAGCCAAACTGCAGCACATCACGTCTCAGACAGAAGGAAACGTAACTGTTTTGGTTGCTGCAGCCTCCTAAGAGTTCTACGTTTTTAGGATGTAAACCCAGATTTGGTGAATCTGGGTTTATTATGTCAGACATCCTATTACTGACATAACAGGATGTCAGTAAACAACATCCTATTATGTGTTTTAAAGTGGAATCTGCATTTCCTGCTTTGAAGTCAGAAGGTATTAATATGTTTTTGTAATCATTTCGAGGCAAAAATAAAAACTGGATTTATAGCACAGCTCCATTAAAAATCCCTTGGCTTAATGATGCTCATGTGTTTTCCAGCTGTAATTAAAGCGGCTTCGCTCGTCGCAGTCGTCGGACTGATTTCTCATCCGGAGCCGCTTTTCACTGTCGAGCTTTGTCATTATCAGACCTCTTGAGACAGTGCAAATGTCAGGTCTGACAAATGATCTTAAAAGGCACATTTACATGTTCATAAAGTTCAAGCTGAAGATGCCGTTTGACATTCAAATCAACTGGAAGTGGTCACATTTCTGCTCCTTTGACCAGCGAGGTCTCCAGGACCGACTGCCGTCCCAGAATTTCTCAACTGTTGATTCAGATTTAATTTCATGCATGGCTTTAATATGAGTGACATAATGCATAATACACAGTTGACATCATTGGTATGAAATGAGGTGAACACACACACTGTTGGTGTGTTTCCTCACACTGGACATTCATGCAGTCGTGAATTGCTCCTCAGATTCTTTTTACTTTCGCTGTAGCAACATACTCACACAAGCAAAAACACCACGATGAACCTAATTACAGGCTGCTTGGAAATGTCACACAAAAGCCGGTTTGTCCGTTTGAAAGCAGGAATAAAATTTTGAAGAGCGAATTGCAAACAGCTCTGAAGGTGCCGAGGTAATTAAGCTTCGGAGCTTTTAAATGCGCAAATTATCATCTGAAATAAATGTTCATCTTTTTTTTTGTTTATTCAGAACAGCTTGATTGAAAAGTTATTTTTTGTTCTGCCGTAAATTAAAAAGCCATTTAGCATATTCAACCAAGCACGCCGACAAGCTACTGTATGATAGGGTCATTATGTGCCATTATCTTCAGAGTTTGAGTAAATTCCCTGGAAAGCAAATTAGTATCAAAAATTGTCTGTGGTGTTAAAATGGACTTAATTGAATAAAAAACCAAAGGAAAACAGGCAGTGGATGAATGAGTGGATGAAGTTTGACTGTCAGGTTCTGCTGGACTTTGAGTTTAGTTTGATGCCTTTGGTTCTGTTGTTTCATTTTGTTCCTGTTGTGGATCAGAAACACTGTTTCTATTTTAGTGTTTCAGTTTCCTGAGCGTCTACAGCTGTTTCCCATCCACTCATTTACTCACCTGTGGCATCCAGTAATCAAAGCTCCCAGTATAAATACCTTGTTGTCAGATCCTCTGGATCATTGTGTTGATTAAATTATCTTTTCATAATCTCTTAAACAATTAGTCAAAAAATCATTAAGTGGTTACATTTCTATGAGACAAGAACTTCACAAAGTTAAAGGTGAGAGTTGTGTAGCTAAACAAAGAAGTGATGAGCCTGATGTAATTTATATTCACATTAATTCAGTTTATTTATAAAGAACCATTTCACAATATGTCATCTTAAGGCATTTTACAAAAGTTAATTTCATTTCAATCATACATACATTTCAGTTGATCCAGTGCATCAAGTTCAGTTTATTATTCAAATTAGATTAAAAGGTCGTCATTGACTTTACAGCAATTCCTCACACTGAACATTCATGCAGCAGCAGAGGAGAGGAAAAACTCCCCTTTAACAGGAAGAAACCTTCAGCAGAACCAGAACCTGGTTCAGTACCAGCAGACATCTGCCATGACGGCCTGGGACTTTGAGAAGAGCAGAGACGCAAAAACAAACAGAAGAGCCGATGGAGGAGAACTTCCTAAGTTAAAGAAAAGTTAATAGGATGTTTGGTTGGCAGCGTTATCTCAGATCATCCAAGAAGGTACCACAGTACCAACACAGAGTATATTATGGCAGCATTAGGAGGGTCGGTGCGTTTGTTCAGGAAAGACACGGACAGAATCAGATCCACTGAGTCAGGAGGACAGAAACAGAGAGAGAATACAAATTAACAGTTTAAAAATGACACTCTGGTAGTCTGACCCTTAAACAGTTACACAACTTCTATTCCCTTCAAAGTTCTGCAAAGTTATTTACATTTTCTTTCATACAGTCACGCATCTTTACAGATGCATCTTCCAAAGTTTTAGTTTTGATGCTTAATTAGTCTAAACTGTGTGAAAACTGTTATTTTGCATCATGACCAGTTAAAAGCTGCCTGGCACCTTGCAGTCTGCAGAGCTAAGCAGATGTCAGGAGTGCAAAGTACTTCTCTTTACATTAAACAGCATCATGTTTGGAGTCTGACCAGAGCGTCCACCTCTCAGCTCATTGCTTCTGACTTGCATGTTTAAAAGGCTCTGGCAGCTCGACAAAAACATGCCCTGAGCAATTACCGTCACATGACCTTCACAGAAAACACTCGACTGCTATCATCGGGCTGGAAGGAGGGTGTGTGTTGGAAGTGGGCAGCTACGAGAGGAAGGCCAGGCTGAAGAGAGAACCTAAACCTTTTGTTAAGTAATAACAGATAAGTAGGTAATAATGACTGATTCTGGTTTATTAAGGCATCAATTTTCTCTTCCTTTGAGAGAACCTGCAGTCTGTTAGGAGAGACAAGATGATGCTGCAGCTCCAAAGTGCAAAGCAGGTCAGGAAATAATGGACAGGCGGTGCAGCAGGTCTGCCTGGGCTATCAAACCCTGTCAGAGCGATCTGTCAGGTGGGCTGCGTGACATTTCTCCTCAGAGCACCGGCAGTCACAGGTGTGTTTGTTTTCAGCCACATAGCTGCCCTCTGGGGTGGAGATATAACTGTCTCTGAGTCTGAGCTTTGGCTGAGATGGTGCTGAGTCGAGTGGCTGCTGCTGACTAATGAACACGAAATATTCACACACCCATCCTCTGAGCATCTCATTAGCATATCTGAGCAGGCGAAGAAGAAAGAAGAATGCCGCAGAACTGATAGCTGGTGAACAAGTCCCTGAATTTAGCTGTTAAAACTCAATGAAACATTCAGTTTGTCTTTGGGACTTCATTGTAATTCATGTCTGATTTATCTAAAAGACACCTGTAGATGTACCTTAAGGTTAAACTTCTTCCTAAAATGGCATAAAGGAAAATCCTAAGTCTGTTTTCTTCCTGGGTCTAATTTCCAGATGCCTGATGGTTCCACATTCAGCTGTTCAAACAAACATGCAGATCTAAACACTCTGGGGATGTTCAGTGGTACCATTTGTGAATATTTCTCCACAGGAGCCAAAGCCTGATTACTAATACTGGTTATTATTCACAGTGAAAGGAATCTTGAACTGAAAGGGCTGAACAGCCGCTCTGCATGGAAGAAGCCATTACTACAAGGAATGCTGCCTGAACAATAAAACGTGTTATGTTAAAGGAATTCATTCAAAACTGTTTGCAGAAATAATGTCAAGAAACATTTCAAATATTAAGTCAGTTTCTTCTGAAGGAAAATACAAAATATAAGGACTTTTCAACATTGTTTCTTTCAGTCCACACATACCAACAAAACCACAGCAAACTATTGTGATGCAGGTGTTGCCTTGGCTCATCGCTGTCAAAAGGCCACTTTCTCAGGAAAGTACATAAAAACGTTGTGTGGCTGCAGCCTCGCAGCATCCAGGCGGTTATTGTTTTTCTCCTGTTGGCAGCAACGCAGCAACATCTAATAACGGGAAAATGAGGATTCCTCGTAGCAACAATCTGCAGCACCACATCAGTTCATTGTTCTGTTTTCTGCTGGTGCCCTCCGCCGCCCAGCTCTCTTTATTAACCACAGAGCAAGAAATAAAACTCATAAGGAGAAGACGGGAGGTAATGGTCAGGACAGAAACGTGCAGCGGTTTCCTCAGGGGGCAGAGGGGAGGAATGAAGGTAATCAACATGATCACAGAAAGCTGTGCAGGTGGAGGAGTGGAGTTCAAGCACTCGGTGTTTTTCTCTGCTTCTTGTTGTGTGGACAAAGATTTTGCTTTTGCGTCTTTTGAAAATAGCCTGCAGATTTCCATCCTACTCCTTTTTATATGTGCACAAAAGAATTTCTAAGAATTTTCCCCTTAGGTGTAACAATGAAGGACAAACGAGTGAGTGGCGAACTCTCTCAGCAGAGGAGCCGGTGGGGCATCGAGATTTCTCTGAAAACCTTCGGGCTCCAAGCTCAACCAACAAAAGCTGCTTTTAAAGCACTGAGCTTAAGAGTTCTGCATTATGCTTGAGTTCAGCATTAACCTGCATAATTCAGCTGACTAAAAAGGACTGAAGAGATAATTCATGTGTAAGTTGATGAGGTAATTAGTTTTCTGAAGCAACAAATTCATATAGAAGTCATTGAAAAACAGGAAGTAGTTGGTTTCTGTCTTTCTATAGATAGAAAATGCTAAAATTACAGTGAAATATTTCTGGTGCAACATCCTCTTTAATATCTAATGCGAACTGGATGGTTTTGTAGTGAATATATGTCACAGAATATCATATAATATTAATGTTTGTTAATGTCATTACTTCTACTTTTTTAAATTCTTTGTCACGTTGTTCCAATTTAAGTATTGTACTAATGTGATAAAAAGCTTTAATTTATGTTTGTTTTGACTATTTTCTTCATTCCTCTGTGTTCAGTATTGTTTGAAGGGTGTTGACATATGAGAACATTTCTTTTAGTTTCTTGTTTTTTTTTCTTTTGTTCTGTTCTTTGTGCAATCAGATTTTTTTCCTCTTGAATCAGTGTTGTGTCTTTTCCCAAAGGTTCATACTTTCTTTGTTTTAGTTCAGCTCCTTTGTGTTTATTATTCTCCTTCCTTCCCTCAGTCTGACATTTTCTTTCTCTCTCAGCTTTTTCTAATCACCTGATTTCCTGTGTTATTCTTCGCACTGGATGCCGTCTATTTAACCTTATACCAACCTGGCAGTTTTTCTGGTCAAGATGTAAAACCTTTTTTGAAACCTCTTTACAGATCATTTTGAAAACCTGTTGTTTTTAAGGTTTCATCTTGTGCTTCGTGTTTCTATCAGCATTAAGTGAAACATGGATAAACTTCTGCAGCTGTCTTAGCTGCATCCATTGAACTATTTTATTCTTCCAGTCTTAATCACTATCTAGAGTTTTATGCTGTTTGTGTTGGGATATTAAATTGAACCTTACTGAGCTGTAGAAAGTGTTAATAACTTTCCATTAATCCATGAGTTGTTTGTTTTTCTATCCATTTGTTGGACTTTTGCTTCCATCTTTGAACATTTGGTTTGTCTGGGTGGTTATTATAAGCAGTCTTTTTTTAAATGTATATATTTTTTCGTATTTCTACTATTTTGCTGAACCTTGACTCATGACGCTCAATGTGTCCATGTCTGCATTAATCCTTAATAACATCATCTTTGAGGAACAAAACCATCACTAATCCCAGATGAGACGTGATGCGTCATTATTGTGACTTTGACTTGCAACTATAATAAAAGCACAGCTGTGCTCTTTTAGCTCCAGCATGAATGACTATCAGTTTTCTGCTGCAGGTTTATGGCTCTGAACTGTTATTTCAGAGGCTGCCCTGTTCAGTCCACCTTTGATTTTTGATTTTTTTTTACCTCTCAGTGTTTCTTAAATTTTCTCAGCAGTTTAATGGTGACTGATACCTTAAAATGCTGCTTCAAAGGTTAAAGCCCTTTCTGTACCGTTATCAGTGGAGTAAAGGTCAGCCTTAACTTGACATTTAAACCTTTAAAGCAAAGTTTGATCCATGTATTACCTTTTATTTGAATCTCTTTAAAAGCTCATTCAGCCCTTTTTGTGACCACCAGCTTTTATAGAACGCCTTTATTTGTGATCATATGGACTGTAGTGACATTTATAGCCACACATGCATCTGGCCTGCTGCAGCAGCTATAAGAAATGACATGTTTAATTCAATGTTCTCATATTATATGCACTACTTTGATCTGTTTCTTCACCACTTCAGACAGAAGCTGATTGTGTTTGAGACTCGGTGCCCTCCTTTTCAGAAACCATTACAACCAAGTTCTGCTGCTAGCGCTTGAAAAATGTTACCTGGCTGCAAACATGGCGCCTGAGGCTGCTCCACAATGGTCCTCACAGTTTCTAAAAATGATAAATGAAGCCATCGACCACTGAGGAGTATGTATGATGGTGCACTTCATCAGCAGAGCAAAACTGTGTCAGGCGGTCCAGTCAAGCTGAAAGGTTTTGTATATTGCTTTAAGAAAATGATCGTCCAGCAGTGAAATCTTCATATCTGACTCTCCTGCCATTCTCCATCATTTCATCTTTACTGCTGCAAGAAAACACAGAGTTCATCAGTGAAGTGGGCCGTTACGGGTCTGAGTGTCTGAGCTGTTGGGTGTGGGCGACCTTTGGTGCGACGATCAGGTTGTACCTGACTAACTTTGGTTCCCTCTTGCTGTGGAGGATTTATGTGAGGATGGATACAGGGGGCTGTTTCTGGCGTCACACTGAAAGATTTAAAACAGCGTGAAACAAACGGGGGTCGGAGCGAGTCAAAACGGGGTCAGGCGTGTGTGAGCAGTGGATTAAAGCAACGTGTGGGTGCTGATAAGCTGATCTCTGGGCAGAGCTTGTAAGAAAGTGTTTTCAGACATGGGAAACCCACTTATGACATCTTCCAGAAATGTATATTTAGACGATCCTCCTCTGTCTCACCAACTTTCTTCATATCCCACTTCTTTAGGGTTTTAAACAAGGAATCTTTGAAGACGTTGTGGCATACACACTTTATAATGTAAAAATGAAGAGAGAAATTCTGGAACGAGTCTAAATAATTACAAACGCCTGATGTCCAGTATTTTTTCACCAACTAGTATCTCAGTTTTCATTTCATGAGTGTAAAAGAAGAGTGTGAAGATGTAAAATAAAACCTTAACTGCTTTAGCCTTCCTGTTATCTGCTTAAAGTCTTGCTCTTTCTGGTTTGGTTGCAGGCATGTCGCAACATGTTGCTGAAAATAGTTTCCTTAAAAATTGTTGAACTTTTCTTTCTCTGAATTCATTTTAAGCATTTTACTGTTGATTAAAATATTAGTTTTTCTCAGTCAGTAACAGATTCCAGGACAAAAAGTGTTACAATTTTGGCCTGATAGATCTGGTGCATTCTGGCTGGAAAAAGATTCTGTTTTTGAGTTCCCAGTGGACTGATTATAGATCAGGTCGAACAAGCTGAAAGTCATCTGATTCCAGCCGATTGCTCTGTGCATCCCTAAAATAAATGCCATTGTGTAATTTGACTTTAGTCTGGAGTTGGGTGGAAAAGAGCTTAAGATGCAGGGAGAAAACCGATGACATCCACCAAAGATTGTGACCTGAATTTCAATTAATCAGAATGTCACCGCCGGGTCAGAAAGTAAACGGCTCATCCAGAATCTTTACAACCAGCTGCAGTAGCAAAAACCCAAATGAACACCACGGCTGAATGTGGGAGCAGAGAAGGATGGAGGAGGGAGGATGGAGCAGAGGGCTGCAGAATGCAAACAGCATGCAGAGATAAATAGATACATATCTGTGAGTATGTGCCGGATTGCTTTTTGTGAGTGCAGCTTGTTCGTCCCCGCTTGGCCTGGTTTTATCATGCAGCTGCACATTGCTGCTGCACATACAGCCTATTGGTGGATGTTTTAAAGATGACAGAGGGGAGTGATACCATGGCTGGCTGAGGATGGAGACCCTCCCTTCCCTCCCCTCTCTCTTCTCCCTGAAGCCCTCCATTTACCAACAGCCATGTAGAGACCTCCAATCTCCAGGCCTCCACTTTTATTTCTCCTCCTCCCGTGTCCTCTGTACTTTTTCCCTTTGTCTCTGTGTGCCTGCGCGGCTTGCTGTGCATTCTGACCGGCTGTTTGTCATGGCTGGATGGGAGCTTGGCACCAACACAAGCCAGCATTGTTTTTCTGTTTTTGGACGCTGCAGAGGGGAAAAGGAGAGCAGGGGAAGCGATTGAGCGGGAGAAGGAAAACAGGAGCTTGGAGGAGACTTCAGGATATTGTGGCTCACACAATGAGGCTCCAACAATGGAGCCACAAGAACCGCTTAGACGACATGGCAGAAACTCCACTGGCAGATTTGTCGCTTCATACAGCATGTGGCCTTTGCTGATTAATAGTTTGACAGTCAATAATAGTGGGTGGTTAATGTGCCTATCAAGATCTTGTTGGAATCCTTTTTATAAAATGTATTTAACTTAATTAGTATTTTCGGTTAAGAAGTAAAAGAGACTCTAAAATTGGACCAAAATAGTTTCAGACATTGATTTGATCAAATCATGAGGTCAGACTGATTTGTCAGGTAGGAGAGGGCGATATGGACTTAAAGTTTTATCACAATATTTTGTGGTGCCATTGTGATAACAATAAGAATAATTCATTACTATTTATTAAATCTAGATATGGATGTGACTACACTGAAACAGGAGAACGGATGTAATCAAATTAATTTGTCAAACTTACTTTAAGTTTAACATGACAACTTAGTAAACATGATATATTCACTTGGATAAACTTAATTTGATTACTTGTAACAAATTTTTAAGATGGATCACTTGTAATATTTTCCACAAACACAAAAGTTTGCAGTGTTTCTTTAGGACATCAGAAACAGGAAGAAGTGAGATTTGTTTTGTTTCACATGTATTACCTGCATTTAATCATGTTTTCAAAATTGATATTTATTGAAAAAAAACCTGTGGAGGAAATGGTGAAGCTAACAATCCCTACAAGTCGGACAGCTTTGGCTGCTTTTAAATATGATTAATTGGAATTAATCGACACAGGGATGAATCAAAATTCTTATTGTAATAAGAAATTTATCACAATAAGTGATAACCAATATGATAAATGCCCCCTCTGAGCGTCAGCTCTAATAAAAGAGGGTACTTATCCCCAACACACGGGCAGACATCTTGGTCAGAACCGGGAGTGCACTGCACTGTAAACCAGCCAAATCCAACTCGGACCGGGCCGTGGCGGCACGCTGCCTGGACTCAAACGTCCGACATGAGTCAGATCGAAGGTTTAATACGTGAAGAGCTGTTTCACAGTTGGATGGCTTCCAGTTTGCTCCTGACTTTCAGCGACTGAGTCACAACTTGGCCAACAGGAGTTGCAGATGGAGAGGGATTTGCTGAACGGGCTGTGATTCATGCCGTTTTGGAGCATATGTGTTCTAC
Organism: Alfaro cultratus; assembly: GCA_903066825.1. Taxonomy (NCBI): domain Eukaryota; kingdom Metazoa; phylum Chordata; class Actinopteri; order Cyprinodontiformes; family Poeciliidae; genus Alfaro; species Alfaro cultratus. Next base: position 27,368 of record CAEFZX010026411.1, on the reverse strand, counting down.
CCACTGGGCTGAGTAAAACGCCGGTAATGGTGAATCCATATGCATGCTGAACCGGGTCTCCTTCTGGAGGAAAAGTCTGCCACTGGTGCCAGGAACAACGCAGGCTGGGAAAGTCCTCTGCAGTATTCAGACGGTGGAGCAAAGTAAACACTGGTGTGTCTGTTTGTCATCAGGTTTTACTGCACTCTGTTCTCTAAGTCTCTGCTATGAGGGCCGGGATTACATGCTGCCATACCTGAATGGTCAGTTAGAAGTTTGTCTAGATCTTGTTGGAAATGTTCCTCAGGTGATAGAAGGCCGGCTTTGTAACTGTCTCTATGTGGCTCTGAAGGTTCAGGTCTGAGTTCATCACTACTCCCAGGTTTCAGGCCTGATCACCAGTTTCTAGCTGTAATAACTGAACCTGTTCTAACACCAGGTTCAGTTAATTAATTTATGTAACACTAATTCACCGCAGATATCATCTTGAGGCAATTTATAAAAAAGAAATAATTTAAATTCAATAGAACATACCCCCCAATTTATCCTTGCTATCACACAGTGCAGCTAGCTATTCTTAGTGGTGTGTATCTAAGGGAACCCAGCAGATTGCATCATTATTCTAATATAAAATATGTCATCCAGAGGACATGCCCTGCTGGAAGAAGATCCCAGGACAGAACCCAAACTTTGCAGATGGAATATGATGCATGTTCTGATGTGGGAAAGCCTGAGGACCTCCCAGGAGGCGACGCGTCTCATTAATAAAAGGTTTCCCTCATGCAGCTTCTCCCTCTGTAACCTAACCTTGGATAAGCAGCAGAAGATTAATGAACGGGACTAGAACTCATCCACAATGGATGCACCAAACCGAAGGAACATTGTTGTTTTAAATCTTGATCTGTAAGACTTGATCTTGTTTAACTACTGCTGCCAGTACAGTGACAAAACCGGAAGAGTTCAGGATGAACAATCTGCTGAAAACTCTACCCAGCTTTCCACTTCTTAAGGACCAGGATTTTAGGGGCCTTAGCCCTTTTTGTCTTTGAATGCTTGGGAGTAGATTTAAAAATCAGGTATTTGTGCATTAAACCCCCAGATTTACAGGCATGGGAACATTTTGATTACTCATGCCTGTAAGTTTACAGTTTCTGTGCATCTTTCCTTCTCCTCTGTAAATTTGTCTTTTGAATCAAAATGAACTTTTTTTGTTGGATTAAAACTTCAAAATTTGCCTCTTGGTTAAAGAAGTTTTGTCTTCTCCAGACAGACATTTTCTACTAGTTCAGTTCAGTTTTGTGCTTTTGGTGGTTCGACATTAACAACAGACACACTTGTTCTGAAATCAGTGAGCTTATTATCTCAGTCATATTCGGTTTCAGGAGGAATATTGTTGTGGTTCAAATCTTTTTCTGAAACTTTAGAAACAAAATCGATTTTGTAAATTATTAAAACTCCTCCTTTGATTAGACATGCTGAGTCATGCTGGTGATTTGGAAAATAAATCAGCATATTTTTCAGATATGATTAAAGCTGTCTGTTTCAAGCTTAACTGAGGATGGCAGTTTTCCAATTTGCATGAGAAGATTCTGCAGAGTTTTGGACAAAACCCAATAAAGAGGACTGAACTCTGGAAACAACTGCAGCAGTTAATTTTCTGTTCTGCTGGATGGAAATATTACGTGCACGCTCTCACATGCACTCAAGACAATGGCTTTGCCTGGGGCGACGCCCGGCTCCGGCCTCCTGCTCTGTTCTTCCTCACTCTAAATGGTGTTCTTTTTTCTTTCACCTGTCAGATCCTGTTTCTCTTTCACTCCGTCTCCATCTATTTCTCACTTTTTTCGGCTCTTTCTGACCCAGTTTTTGCTCCTTGTTTTTTTTTCTTCCTTACAGTGCTTGGTTTGTCTCTTTGTGTTTCATTGATTCAGTCCTTTTCCTCCCTTTATTTCAGGCTCTTCCTCATCATTTTCTCTCCTTTGTGTCACTCATTTACAGTATTTCTCATTTCTTGTCTCAGATTTTCTCCGGCTCTTGCTCCGTTTCCGCTTGTTTCCACCTTTCATCTCATTTTTGCTCCTCCTTGTCATCTCGGTCATTAATTTTCCCATCTTTGGCTCAATGTGTCTTTGTGTTTCTCCTCTGTCTTTGTCCGCTGCCGGCTTGGCTTGTATCACGTTGTCAGTGATTTCACCAATTCATCACAGTCAGCAGTCAGACTTCCAGAGGACTGGCTGTACGGGAACCTTTATCTCCGTCCGCCTTTATCTCGGGGACGTTCTGTGGCTGCCAGCATGTAAAATAAAAAGCCTCCGACGTTCTGATTCGCTCTCCTCCTTCCTGTTGAATCTCCTCTCTGACACGTCATCCGTCAGTCAGTTTCATGCAACAAATGCTGCCTCCTAATCCTCAGCTTGTTTTGGTTCATGGACTCAAATGTCTGCGGGTGGAGCTCATTTCTTTAACTGATGTCCAACTAATCTTTTCTGTCTTCCACACACCTCAGGAATCTTCCACAAAGCTTTTCCTCTGACAATAGCAGAAATGTTTTTGCAACATAACTTCAGATGTAATCAAAGCAGGTAGCTCTGTGACCTCATGAAGCCACATGAACTTTAAAATAAAAAGGGCAATCAAAGTTTAATGAGTGAAAGAAGAAGAACTGGATCCAGTGTCACAAACACTCTGACTAATAAAGGGCTTTGAAACCAAACTGAATCTAGATTGTGCCACTAATTAGTGACTAAACATTATGAACTTAAAGCAGCACAAAGTATAAAGGATTATAAAAGGGTTTCAATCTTTAATTGACATAAATCTAGGTAAAGTAAACATTTTAAGTTATCGTTTTTGGCTTTGTATGGTTTTAAATCACTAAAGTATTTATAGTTCCTTCCAAGCGGTCAAACTTTTCTTGTAATCTTTTCAATTTGACAGAATCGATGGTTGGTTGATGTTTGTTACACCTGATTTCTATCCATTCCTGATATCTTGTGCACAATGTTTGTTCTGCAAATTGTTCCTGAAAATGAGAAAAGTGGACAGAAGTGTCCGGTTAACAGTAATTTCAGGAAATAAACACAATTTGAAAATCTGAAGAAAACCTGAGAGATTGATTGTCCTCCTTCTGATTCTCTACATTCAGGAAGGTTTTCAGCTCATTGTGAATTTGTCTTTTCAGAGCTAAAATCATATCTTCCATCTGTCACTTTGCCTTCTTCCTATTTTAATCGTCTAAATCATATTTTGTCGAAAGTGTTTTTTTTCCCCCCCTGATTTATCGCTTGGCAAAGAAGAGGGTGTGATTTCAATTCATTTATTAGTTTATTGGCCTAAAGTGATTTTGGAAAAAAAAAAGAAAAAAAAAGACATTGGCCATTATTTTAAGAAGGTGACAAAATTGTGTTTTTGTCTCTCATTTGATTTTATAATTTTTAATTATTTTCTGAAATAATTCCATGAAAACTTTTTGCGAAGCTGCATGTGAGGAATCATTAGGAATGTCCCAATCAGGATTAATTGTCAGTGTTTTATTTAATCTACTCTGTCGGATTACTCTGGTTCTGATTTGGGCCGGTTTATTCTGACACGTCTTCACCTTCAATGGAATCAGAATATTGTTACATGACATTTTTTTGGTAGATCTGTCATCTCTCATAGCTTTTAGGTTTCAGAATTAGTGCCTGAAACCTAAAAGAGTCTGGTACAAACATCCAAAACCATAAATTTATTAAAGCTCAAATGGACCAGCTCAAACGGCCGGCAAGACTCTGACTGCATGACTGACTGGAGATACCAGACCAGAAACCAGACAGGAACTGGGATACTTGGTATTGAATAATGCTGGACTGAGTCTCTGATCCAATTTGTTTAGAAGGACATTCCAAAGAAGAAATTTACAACAGGACATTTTCTGTGTGTATGTGGGAGCTATTTTATAGGCAAAAGTTTAATCTGGAGAACAAAAGCGCTTCAGACTTCAACAAAAGGAGAAAGTCCAGCTGCTGGGAAGGAAGAAATCTAAAACAATGAGGAATGACTCAAGGCTTTCTTGTATGTGACTCTAAATCTGCCCTGCTGGGGATTGTAGCAAAAGCTCAGAGACAATGGATGAACAAACTCCACAAAATAGCATGTTGCCTGCCTGCTGTTTGCAAAAGGAGAAAAAACAAACATGGAGGCTAAAATGAAAAATGAAAGGTGTGGCAAAGTGAGACAATAGTCTTCAGAGCACAGAACACGCATGGCGGGTTAATGAGGCACATCTGCTCGTTTTTGTCCCACAAATCATTAGGTGTGCGCCTCGCCGCCTGACATGTGACTAAACTGATATCATACAATCTCACTCAGGCTGATTTCTATCGCAGCCATTTGGCTCAGTGTGACATGCAATAACCCTGCAGGATTGCTGCTGTTGTTGCTCAGTGTGTAGGGGCCTTAAGTGAGAGATTTACTGTCTCATTCGTCGCATCAGTACAACTCTGCAACAAGTCGAGCCATGGAGCAAGCCGCAAACAAAAGGCAGCGCATCTAAAAGCGCTGGAGAGAGGGAAGGTGTTAAGAGGAGGGAGGTTGAGTGTTTGGCTGCTTTCAGCCTCACGCGGGCCATTTTCTCCCTCAAAGGGAGTACTTAAAGCGCTATGGATTATTAATGCCCCATCTCTGAGGGGCAGCTCCCGCAACATCCATCATGCTCCTTTCTCCCCATGTTACTGTGCTCTTTGTTTCCTCTCCTTCACACTCCCTTCACCCTCCTGTGTGTTTCTCATCCGTCTGATCTCCCTTTCTACATGAAGCTCTGGCTCAAGTGACGCGTAGAACAAATACGAGACAGGAGAAACGGCTTAAAGGAAGTTTAATGCAAAGAACACCAACAGAGCCTGAAGATAAGGGAGACCCGGCCAAAACGAACCCAGGAGGGAGACGGCCTTAAAGCTGGATTTGGACAGCTTACCTAAATCGAGACGTCATAAACTCAATGAAAGCTTAACGTAGCTTTATTATCCACAAAGGAATTTGATTTAGAGCTTGCAGTGACACATAAAAAGGAAGCCATAAACGACTGTATACTAAACACACTTACTCTGAGATGCTTTTTATGAGCTCGATATATAGCTGCCTGGACGAAAGATTCTTGATTAGCTTTGCGTTAAAACGGAGAATGTCTGCAGTTTTATTGTTTGAAAACAGACTCCCACCACAGCCGACGGTGGATCACACACCCTCCAAACACCTGACCTCAGGGAGATGTATTCACATTACAACCACAAACATCAGCCATTATAGGACGATTTTAGGTGATGGATCAACACAACAGTGCAGTCAGAGTCTTTTCGGCCGTTTGAGCTGGGAAAAAATAGATGGTTACAAATCAAAATCTGAACTTTTTCCTTCCACTTAACTACAGCCTCCTTTACTCTGATGCCCAAAAAGTTGTTCCAGCACAAACACTTGTCATTTAATTTGTAAAAAGTTTACCTGAGTGTAATTTAATGTCAGGTTGAATCCATGCGTTTGGTTTCTGGGCCCAGTTCTCTTTAAAACCATTCCATCTAGAGGACTTGAAGCTGATGTTTCTAAATCCTCTCCATCCAGTCTCATTTAGCCTGAGATAATTTGGAAGAAAAATGCACAAACATTAAAGTTTTTGGTTGTAAGCCAACAAAATGTGCAACAGTTCCAGGGGTATCAACTCTTTCCTTTTACTATAAAACATGTGAAAAGCAAAACCACATCCCTTGTACTGATAGACAAGCAGAGCAAAAGCTGAAACTGACCAAAGGCCTAAGAACGTGAAACAAACCAAATTCACATATTTCAGGTGTGAGACGCCTCAATGTCTCCCAAGTTATAAATGTAGGATTTTCTCAACTTTGCTCCAACCTTCACCTCTGAGTTGATCTTCAGCCTCCCGCCGCCTTACAGCTGCATCCATTTCTCACTTCCTCTTTTCTCTTCTCATTTCCATCCGTTCCTGCCCCAGTTCATATTTTTATCTTGCTCTTTGCTTTTCAGGATTCCCCTGCAGTCTCTCCTCCTTAAACAGCTACTTCTGCTGTTTGTCTTTATTCCTTCCATCAGAAATAACAGGAAACAAACCAAGGAGGATTTCACTGCATGGGAAGCAGATGAAGGTTTGGACATAAATTAGCTCAATTTCTCCCCAAACATGCTGGTTTCCTGAGTGGACGACCCCAGAAGCCTCTTTCTGAAACATGAGACTTATACCAACTGTTTTAATGTCATTTAATGCCAAACAATGCAAATGAATCGCATGGAAGTCTTAACCTAATCTTCTGGATTTTTCTTTTCTGTTATGTTTCCATAAATCAGATGTTTTATTATTAATGCTTGAACCTTTCTGGACGCTGGTCTTTTGTTTCCTTGGAGAGTTTTTGTTCTATCAATCTGCTCACTATCAACTCACTAATAACCTGATGAGCTGTATGGAATAGAAATGAGCTTCAGGACCAGCATCCATGGTAGAGCCAACTATTCCTGCTTTCCCCGACCTTCTCTAGGCTCCTACAGAAATAACTGATGTGTTTGAAAGGATTTTGTATATCATAGTATGGCAAATAAATGTTAAACTTCCTTGAGGTCTTAATTCTCCTTTAAAACTTTATTTGCAACCACAAACTTCTCCATTTTAGGATCAGAAGTTTAATATAAAAGCATCTTGCGTTGCTTTACTGTAGTTTAGTCAGAAATCCTTTTTGTTCTGTGACTTATTTAGATTATGTTCATAGTCAAATTAGGGCCTAATCATAACTCTCATTCAGATAAAGTTGGGTTACAGTAGCCAATAAAACTTTAATTATTATAGATTTATGGGATGTTTGTCTTACCATACAGTCATTGCTCTGCTTAATGTTTGAAATGGTCTGAATAAGATCAAATATACATTGAGCAACAGTTATGTGGACAGAAATGTTTTGTTGAAAAACAGAAGGATTTAAGAAGATGCAAATGTGATGTTAAGGACCAGCACTGTATGCTGGGGAAGTTGAAATGTGCTCAGTTTGATGATTGGAGTATTTTTGTGAGTGTTTGTTCACATTTTGGATGTTATTATGTTTCTGGAATATTCAGACAAAAAGTCATTCAGTCGCGTGTCACTGACTCATCCTCTCATCCTCTGAGTATTTCTGGTTCTGGTCACATGTTTTTAACCTTCCTGGCCAAAACCTGAGCTGCTTGGATCACATAAATAAATGTGTGAAAGGCTGTAAAACTGCTTGTAGAGGAGTGTTGGATAGTGATGGCTAAGTGTGCGCTAATGGGTGCATGTGCTTTGTATTGTGCTTTAAAAGGTCAGCAGAAACAGCAGCATGTTCACTTTATTTACCTCTAACAGAGCTACGGTCCACTGAACTCTAATTGTACCTGCAGAAAGCATTTTGTGCATCTCTGCTGGAATGCCTACATAGATTTTTAACGTGGCAAAACAGAAACACTGTGTTGAATACCTGAGCAGGAAGTGAATCTTTTATGAATTGACTTGGCTAAAACATGCCATGTAAGGCTTACAAAAATTAATATGCATTATGTGTTTAATTAAAGTATGGTTTGCAACACCAAACAGCAATTATTTTTGCTATATTGATCCAAATGTGGAAAATTTAAACATCATGGTATAAAATTAGCAAATAGGTCATAAAAATCACTCTGTTTTATGGTTTTGTTAATTTGTGTTGTTTCATGTGTGTTTAGATGTTATGCTATCTAAGACTCTATTGATTTGTGTTTTAAAAGCAGCCAATCAAGGAGTGCCATTTATTTTCCTTGGCACTGATTGGTTGGACCTCCAAGAGTGGAGATAAGAAAAAACTGAGGCTGTTGGCAAGATGGTTTCCACACTGCACACTAATGTTTATTTAGGCACATTTGGTGTTTTCCTGCCTGAAATTTTGGATGTTGGTGAGTGAAATTGGTGTGTGTGTGTGTGTGTGTGTGTGTGTGTGTGTGTGTGTGTGTGTGTGTGTGTGTGTGTGCGGCATATTGCTCCTGCTGTGTGGCTGGACAACACACACTGTCAGAAAAAACCTTTTAGTCTTGTTGTCATGTGATCTCAGGTTTTGAAATGTCAAAATCTTGCTGTATGAACCTGGAATTAGACACATCATTCCTGTTACACAGCGGAGGGGACCCGATGATGATGATGATGATGATGATGATGATGATGATGATGATGATGATGATGAGAACGAGGAGTAAAGAAAATGAGGTGTAAAACTGCCTTATTTTCAAGATGAATGTTTTTTATCGATCTGCCAGAAAAGGCAAAACTGTGGAATTGGTGACATTTTATAAATACAGTGCAGCTTTCAAAATATACAGACTTTAAGAGGCGTATTGCTTCCATTTTGGTTCCATCTTTGCTGATGTCTCCTGGATCATCATGTTTCCTTCAACGACACCAAATAATAGCCTGCTTGTTCTTGCACCCTACAGTTTCCCAGCATTCGGTGCCTGCAGTTCCCTGCAATCATTCGCTGTCTTGTAATGTCAACCATTAGTTTGCTGACAATCATTTTGAAGCCTCAGAGTTGGGATGTTGGTTCTCATCTGCTTGTTTTTCTGAATCCTGATGGACAGTCATTGGACCCTCCAGATCAGGAATGTGTTAACATTTTCTAGTTGTCTGCGTTATTTGTTTCTGTAGATATTTGAGTTGAGATGTAAATTTTAAGATTAAAGAAAGGTGCAAATGAAAATTGAAAGCATGTTTCTACTGAAAAGTAAGTAGAGTTTTTACTTTTTCTCAGTTAAACTGTCATTTTATTTATTTCTTTTTTTCAGGGGGACATTTGGGGCTCTGTTTTCCCTCTGCTGCAGCGCAGCAATTTTCTGCTGCTATCACCTTGGCTCTACACACACCCTGTCCATTTTGTGATTTTTACCAACACTTTCTTTCTCTCCCGTTTTACTTGCCCTCCCTCCTCGGCTCTCGGTGGCACAGCTTGTCTGTCCATTTTGCTTGTTTTCTCTAAGCCACCCCCTCTTTAGCAGAGATGCTCTTAAGCTCCTTGTTTTCCTCCTCCTCTCAGCTTCGCTTTCCATCTGAGCAAATTGCTTTGGACGATGCATCCAGGTTGGAGTGTCCTACTTTTTTTTTTTTTTCTTCACCCTCGCTCTCATCTTCCAGCCTGTCCTTCTCCCTCATCTCTACATTTATTTATTTAGTTGGGAAGATGAAGAGAAGCAGCAAATGAGAGGGGAAGTCGTAGGGGGTCAGGCAAGGGGATGACTGTGAGAATTAAAACAAATAAGAGGATAAGAAAATAGTCTTAACCGAGTGTCTGTCAGTATAGCTTGGCAGCAGTTGCGTGAGTAAACAGCCTCTAAATTCCAGACCACAAACTGTTTCACCACTTCGGTTTCTTTAGTATGAAGATCAGACTTTTAAAGAATGCATGAATGCAGAGGTTTTCCACCAGACTTCAGCTCTTTTGTTAAAAAGTAGTTTATCCTAAGATTTAAGGAAATATAAGCTGCTTAGATTCTTTCTGAATTGCAAATGATCTTGACTATGTGGCTCATTTCATAACTAGCAACAAAAGACATTCTCTTCATGCAAGAATGAGAGGAGATGCAAAAACGCAGAGAAATGAATCACAAAGCAAATCTACCATTGATTTCTGTTCACTTTGTTCTTTTTTGGCTCTCTGGCTGATTTAAAAGGCCATCTGATAAACCGTACAGCATGAATGCTGCATACAGATGTCATTCATCACCTCCTGATTATGTTTTTACGACCACAATTGATTCCTTCCTGGTATTGTCTTTGAAAAGTCTGCAGTTACTGCTGAGTATCTGCAAACTGAGACTCTGAGGAAGGAAAGTCAGAGTTGAACTTCTGGTCAGAAGTTTTCATACATTCACCTTGGATATGAATCTCAATAATTGATGGTTTATTTCAACCCTTCTGCACTTTGACTGCATACTTTTTGTAGCCATCACAAAAGATTATGTCATATTTTCCCAACAGACTCGTCTTTCAAACGTAACCAACAAATTTTCAACAGGTTTGAAATCAGAGCATTACCATTAACCTTGTTCAAGTTTCACCCATTTTTAATAAACTGTACTACATTTATCAATAAAATTTGATAATTATGGATCTGGATTCATGTTAGAAACTTGTTGAAGGCAACAGTGTGACTTTTACTTTTACCTATGAAACATAATTTTGACCTTGTATGGAGCAGAAGAAATGCAAATTTTCAAAAGTCCTGAATTGTCTTCGCTGCAGTGATGAAGGTGTAAACCTCTGACTGCACGTCCACATGAGGAGCAGTTCAGGGATTTTCATCAGTTTCTCTTTAATTTGCAATTTAAATTTCTCACTAAGTCTCATGGAAATCTCAGAACATAAGGAGGTTTAACTATTCAGCTGTTAGTCTTCAGCTCTAATTTGGCACATCAGCAGCAGGGGAGGTAAAACCTCACCCTACATCACTCTGCAGAATCTGGGTCACCTGTGATTTCAGCAAATTTTATTATCCTGTGTGAAAATGTTTAATGAAACAGAGGTTGGAGGGTAATTCATTACTTCGCCACGTTGGCAAGGTTTTATGTTGGGGGTGAAAAAAAGCATTCTGCTTATCAGTTTAAATCCTAAATTGGAGCCACGACAGGGAAGAGCTTCCCATCTCCACTAATTGGGTTTCTGCAGATTTGAACAGTGAAAGCGAAAAAAGACAAAGTTAAAGACGGAGGAAGTTGGTGAAAACAGAAGAGAGGAAGTTTTTTTCTCCAGAAGACTTTTGACAGACTGGCAGAGAGGAGGAATCGTCGTCTGATGGCTGATTCTGTCCTGCCGCTTCTGTTTGTGAGGCTGCAGGACCATAAAGAGTTAAACAGATTATTGAGGTATTAGGCAGGGCTTGCGTTCATTCAGCAGTAAAAGGCCTTTCCCAGCAGGTGAAGTGTTCATGGGAGAGGAAACGATGGCAGCATCCTTGTTTGGTAGAAACAAAAACTGCTGGGAATAATGATGGAAGTCTGCTGTGTGCAATTAGAGCCTTTATCTTTATACAACCCGCTGCTAAAAAGGAAGCTGAGCAGGGACAGACCTGGACTCCACACAAGGAAACCTCCGAACGCATCGCAGCACACCAGAGACTGGAATTAAAACCAAACAGAACGGCCGATTACTCATGACCAGTGATCCTTTATTTTTCTCTGAAAGCACAAAGCTGTTGTCTGCAGATTTAGATCCATTTGAGCAGCAAATATCAGACTCTGTGGAAATGAAACACTCTTTGAGTCATTTGTGAGTGTGCAGCAGATGTAATGGAAAGATATCAGTTGAGTGTGTTTTTTCCCTCTGCTGCATCAGAGTGGATTTGTAAATGTGTGTAAATCTGAGTGTTTCTGTGAGGATCTGAACGTTTTCCAGTGAGTGGGTTAATCAGAGACCCTGGCAGTCCCGGCTGGCTGGATGTTACACTGCAGCTCCTACAAACCATTACAGACCCACTAATTGTCCGGGTTTCACTGTAACCCCGACCAGAACTCCCTTATTAGCACCAAGGAGCTCTGAATCCGCTGGACCTCTCCGGGTTTTACCACCATCAAACATAAACAGCAACGCCAATACATTTGCTGCTGTTGCTATGCAACTTGTGCAGACTCATTTGAAGTGCACGGCTCTCTAAAAGTTAAAATTAGTTTAAACTTCTTCCACTCAGAGCATGCTTAGCCGTGAGGGCCATCCTCTTGCTGTCCTTCACAAAATAATGAGTAGAATTAAGGCAGCGTGGCGGAGAGAAGTCCCAAAACACACAGCCCTCACTCATTATCGCCCTGGCCCTCTGCAACAACATTGTTGTGGTTATTTTGTGAATCCTGTTTCCAGAGAAAATGGCAGCTCAGCGGGGTGACGGTTTATAAAAAAACACACACTCTGTCCTTGAAATACTTTGATGTGGCCCAGGCTCTAACTAATTCCCCCCTTTGCCTGCCGTGGGCTCGAGGCCATTCCATTATACGGCTCGCTCTGATTTCTGCTAAACTACGATGGACCCATTTCACAGACTTTCTCCCAGTCAATCTGTGCCAACCACAGGCCGCTGCAGCTTAATGCTGCTGACCTTGGGGTGCATTTGCATTGGCGTGGATTAAAGGCTGCCTCCAGTGGCCTCATCGCATCATTAATAATTCAAAGCTGAACTCAAGAGTCCATTTGTAAAAGTGATGTTTGATTATTTCCAGTTGACTCAGGACGGCGAACCTCCGAGTTATGTAGCTACAAATGTGTAGCATGTCAGGTCTGTTTGTGAAGGACACAGAGGAGTGAAGGTGGCTGTGAACCCAGAGTGTGTCCATGGGGGCCATCAGGAACTCAGACTACATCACTGATCCAATCTGCAGACCTGATGTTTGTGCTGTTACTGTATTTTTCTGTTTTGTTTGGTCCTTTGTGTGCTATTGGACAAAATGAACCTTCACCTATTGCAGTTTATCATAAGATGATTCATACAAACGATGATGTTAACTAATGTGGTGGTGGCGAGACGCTTTCTACTGCACATTAATACATATTAAGGTATTTTTGGTGTTTGAACTGTTAAAATAGGCAGTTATGAGACGTTTTTGATTGGGTCTCGAATATTTGCAGATTTCAACTTTGTGTTGGATCATCACATAAAGTGCAAGTGAAATACATTGTAGATTGACAGACAAGATGTGAAAAGTTAAAGCGATGTGAATAGATCTCGAAGGTATCATGATAATGTTGCTAATCCTTTTGGAAAAATGTAGAAGAAAACATTAAAAATAATTTTTTAATATAAGTTATTAGTATTATAGACCCACATTTAGGGTTTGTTTCTATCAGCTTTCTAGACACTCAAAGTTTGACTCTTTCTTTGCAAAAAACCCCCCAAAAAATAAAAGAACAAGTGCAATCAAATAGGATTGAGAGCCTCTGTTAAAAATGTAATAATTTAAGGAGTAAGTATTTTTTTAGGCACTGTATATATTTGTCTATGTAGCTGTCATGCTTGCTGTAGTTTTGCTACGTATTTATGCAATAGCTCAGTTATGATTCTAAACTTTTAACTTTCCTGCCTGATGACTTGGTGCGTTATCATTCATCTTGAACTCTTCCTTCTCTTCAGAGTTTTTTTTTTTTTTTGCATTAGATCCAGAGGAGAAGCACTAAGCCCACTCAGCCGTTCAGCCGACCCCCCACAGGCGGGAACAATGCATACCTTGACCCACTTATAGCTGGAGTCATCCTGAGAAGCCATTTAGGGGATGTGTCTGCATCCGTTCCTCTCCTGGGGTTAATGCTCCTCTGGCTCCTCTGGCTCCTCTGGTTCTGATTTATTTGGTCTTTCTTTTTTTATGAAGTTCTAATTCAGACTCTATTTCAGCAACTTCCCTGTAGCTTTTCTCACCATCTTATCTCACATTAAAGATATTTCTTTTTTGGTCTTATGCAGAGCTTTGCATGCTGCAAACATTTCATAATCTCGCCTGAAGAAACCAAAGTAGTACTTTTACTACAAATCTGTAGCAGGGGAAACTTTGACCTTGTGTGTGTGTTCTGCTCAGAGTTATGCTCTACTTCTGGCTAACGATAAGCTAATGATTAACTAATGAGCACCTCAGTCCTCAATCTTTCTAAAGTCTGCTTTTGAAGACCCGAGGAAATCATTAACATTTTTTACTGTCCGTTCTTTGAAGAAGGATGATTAATTTTTAGGTTTTTTATTTTCCATCATTATACTTGCTCCCTACTTTAGTCTTGTCAAGTTGTCTGCATGTGCTAAGACACACATTGTATAATGCTTTGCATAATGATATTAATAAAGACTTTTTTTCCCCATGCAATATGATTAATAAGAAACAAATGTATTTAGGGCTGCAGCTACTTTAGTAATCAATAATTCTGTTCATTATTCTGATGAATAATCAGATTTTAAAAACTGTCTCAGTACTTCATGTATTTGTTGCAACATTTTGGCTTTTATTTTGGAAGTCTCCAAATAATTTCTAGAAGTTTTATTCTTTTATGAGTTTTACCTTTGGGAAAGGACATGATCCAGCCTGCTGGTGTGTTATAGAAACATTCCCACTAAAACGTCACCTGATGTTGACTCTGTTCTCTTTAAGCCTGAGGATTTTGCCCTTTGGTGCCTCTTCTTTCGCTTTCTCTCTCTCCTGCTTTCTCACTAATTATGTTTTATATGTTTCAGATTGAAACAGTTATTCTGAGGTGATGGCCTGATCTTTGCTGTTTCATGACTCTCTGCCTGCCAACAATGAAATAAGTGATAAATAAGTCTGGGCCTAAATACGTTTCCTGTGGTTTACATGTCAAGCAGAGTGTTACAGCCAGCCGTCTGAAGGCTCTGAAAGGTCAAGCTGCGCTCCACACAGGGAATTATGGAACATGTTTAAATGTTTAACGTGCCCTGATTGCACTGAATGCCATATGCTGCAGCTGAATGCATGCATTTTTAACAGTTTTACCCCCAGGGTTGGGCAGATGCCAGGCGACGGGTTGCTTTCTTTTCTATCTCTTTGTGGGGAAACCAAAACTGGTCTTGGATCTATCATGAACAAGGATGTTGATTTTCAATTTTCGATGGTTGTTTCAGGAACAGGAGTGTTTTGTTAACCATAAACTCTGCCTTTACAAGCACACACATTTCCTGTAAATGAATGAATAAAATGCAAATGCAAACCTCATGAAACCAGACCTAATCTTCGTCTTCTCCTTGCAGACGTAGGGCCTGACTGCAGCGCGGCTGTGAGGCGGAGTGGATGTTTTGCATGAGGAATGTGATCCTAATCTTTCCTGGCTTAGCATTTCTCATTGTTACATGTCGAACTGTTGCCAGTTCTTCATCAGAGCCGCTGCTGCATTTCGGTGGTGTGTTCAGGCACGTTTAGGTCATAACTGGGAAGTGTTGGTATTTGCTGAGCAAAGTACAATTCTCCTGAGACTATAATTACAGAGGAATCCTCTGGAAGGCTCTAAAGATTACAAAGAGGTGATATATGACAGATCTGTGTGTGTTTGTGTGCATGTGTGTGTGTATTTTTCTTCTTCTTTCATTTGTAATTTTTAGGATTACGATGTTAAAGAGCAGCATGTAGCCAAATAGTAGAAGTTGTCTGTTTAACTGAGTTGTTAAGAGACTCCTGGACATTTTCTTTCATCTTTTGAAGTTCCTGTTTTTATGAAATCAAAATAAAAGAGTATTTGTCATGAGAATTTGAATGCATAAATCACTCTGCTGCTTTCAAAGGATCATGTCAGTGAAACTAAACAGTCCTCACCTCTGTCATAACTTCTGTTTGTACTGACAGGAAGCAAACAAAAATCTAATCCCAACCATTTTCTTTCAAGCTAGTAATTTCATAAAAATTAGCTTATTTTATGTCCATTTTTTTGGAAGCAAATATTTGCTTTCCACTTCAAGCTGGTGTTAAAATCCGGTTGGTTACTCTGCCAGACTGGGCTTGGATATTTAATCTTCCCAAAGCCACATAAAGAACTGTGGTTGTAATCGATAACCTGAATTCATTATTCAAAAATACTTCCCTCTGCTTCTGGTACCAGTAGATGTTGCATTTTATTAGTCAGTAAAATGCAACATCTAAAACTGACAAGTGGAGCTTTATGTTGCAGATATCATATTTATCAAATGATGAAAATATGCAGTTTATTGTGTATTTAGTAGATCTTCACAAAATTCAGAAATTTCAGGTCTGCAGTGAGAGTCAAGCCAACATGGAGAAACTCTTATTGACACACAAACAGTTTATATGTTGCTGGTTTCATGTATTATCTTATTGTTGGGCTTCAAGGTCCATGAAATGACAGCTCTGCATTCTGTGTTGGTCTCTGTTTGCCATGAGCCAATGAAGAAACAACCCAAACAGAAAAATCTCAGAAACTGCCTTCAAAATAAAAGCTTTTTTTTTTTCCCAAAGCTAATGGTACATATTTATATTTTAATGCAATATGAACACTTGTGCATCTTTTAATGTAGGCTATTTTTGCACACCGCTGATGGGACATTCAAGAACTGGAAATTGCTCAGATCTGCTCTAAAGATTTGCAGATATTTGTGAACTAAAGGGAGACCCAGATTCAGCCAAAAGAATGGCGAAATGTCACTTTCATTGCCCAATAATATATTAAAGATTGAACTGTTCCAGTGAATAGTATAAAATTGGGAATGTAATGGACACATTTTATCAAACTCTTGAGAAGCTTCAAATTACCAGGCGAGTTTGAACAACTATAAATTACCTCAAAAGTGATGTTTTCATTAAGCTTCAAATACATAAGAAACAAAGTAAAAATGTGAAACATTTTCTAACCTCCTTACTTTTGATCTGTTTTGATTTAGGCATATTAACTTTGGAGAAGTTAACTTTACAGCAGGTGAAATCGATAGCAGTAAAATGTTAAACTAATGCCACGATGCAGAATTGATACATTAAACTCTACAGGACATCTAAAAACACAACAGAACATTTCTTCTTATTTACATACAAATAACATTTTTTTTTAACTAAATCCCCTAGAAGTATACAAATATTTTTCTTCTTTCTACTTTTCTAGTTCTCTTCTTCTAAGAGGTTGCGGCCTCATAATTGTCTCCATGGTTACGTGTTGCCCGAGCCCCGACATCGTTCTCTGAATCCTCCTGAGACGTGTGAATCTTTACAGCGGAGATTCTGTAAAACTGCAGCTGTGAGCTAAACGGGCCCCCACAGCTAGATCTTTTATCTCCGTCTCCTGCATCCACAGAGATGTACATCTGACGCTTTCACACGTTAAAATAACATGTTGCTGCCTAATTAGCTGCCAGGGAAGCTGGCTGCATTACGAAAGTTTCCCTGCACTCAAGTTAGCGTCAGCACCCGACAAGGAGGTTCCAGTTCACCTTTTCTTTACATTTTATTCTCCTTTTCATGATTATCTCCAGTTTTCTATTTCAGTGAGCAAAACGCAGTCAGAGACGTCAGAGTGACAAAGAGACCAAATTAAGCCAGAACCTTCCAGGACACGTTGAAGGCTGGAGATGGGGCCTAAAAATCCAGCATAAATCAACATCCTTTTGTTGGCCCTTTATATCTTAATTTAAAACCTACCTGGTGATGGGTTCATAAAATTAAAAAATCAAGTCCTCTGTCGCCATGGTGTTTCCTGTCTTCTCTGGGTAGCAGCGATGATGCGAAGCCCACAGCACCACTCCTTTAATCAGACGGGCGGACCGAACTGCAGACAGCAATTCAGACCTGAAGTTGCACCTTTTCTGTGAGGCAGAAAAGGTGCAACTTTTACTTTACATCATGTTATGGTGTTACTCCCTCATCTAAAACATACTTGGAGTGTTGCTTTGATTCCTCCTCCAAGTTTCCACCTCACAGAGCTCCCCTCACCCACAACTCCCACACTCTGCTCCTTCAGACTAGCCAGCAGCAATTAGCAAACACCATCTGCTGAGCTCATTATACAAGCTACTTACCAACTCTGGTAAAAACGTTGTTAAAGGATTAATGGGAGCGCGATGTTGCTATTACTTTCTGAAGTCGTACATTCAGAAAGTGCAGGAATTTTTAAAGAGACAGGATCTGAATTTCAATGTGTTAAATTATGTAGTCACATTTATTTATATATACAGCATTTTTAAAATAACTCTAGGTAATATAGTTACTTGCAATAAATTGATAAAAACACACAATACCTCCCCTTTCATACTGTTGCTAATTATGGTAGTAGTTCTGGTAAGATGAACCTGCTGTAACCCTACAAATGTGGTTCTGTATTTTTATTTTTTATTTTTTAAGATGAGTCTGAAATGACCTACAGTTGCTCCTCTTGTAGAAATTGTTTCTCAGGGGTTGAAGGCATAAAACTCCTCTCAGTCACTGGAGTGAAAAGTAATTTCTTTCTCCCAAAACATTTTAGAGAAAAGGTCAAGGTGTACGCTTGAGTGTAGAAATCATGTTCCATCTGCAGAACCATTGTTTGTGTCGCTTCGTCTCCGAAAGAGTCGATCCTGATTTCTTAACCATCAGAACCCTCCCTGACCTTTACAGAACTTCACCTTTAATGAGACAGAAAACACTTTAAGACAACACACACAACTTTCTGATGGGTCTTTTATGTCTTCAGATGAAGCAAATTCTTGTATGCCTCCAATAATCAGGTGCTGAGTCTTTATGTGCAGGCAGGAAAAGAAAGTGAGTGAACTCTGCAGAGTGGCTGAGGAAGCAGATGGCTTTCATAACTGGCCCAGCGGATGGGAATCTCTTTGTTTTGAAGGCAGCGTAGCGCGAGCCGCTGCAGCGGGAACGCAGCGCTACATGTGCGTTTTCTGTTGGCTCATTTGGCTCCCTGCAGTCGACGGAGGAGGCGACTGTTTATTGAATGAGAGACAGACCTCAGACGGCGGAGCAACAACACACTGTGACTTCACTATTAGGACTGGTGACTGTTCTCCACCTCATTAGGCACTCTGGAGGTTCTCAGCGCCTCCATCTGTCCTCTTATGGCTCCTCTTCTGGAGAGGCTGTGTTTTCTACAGCTGGAGTGAAGCACTTCTGTCACTTTTTTGAACAGAAAATTGAGATCCTAGTTAACAAAAAGTCATCACACCCTTTGCACTTTTTCAAAATGTTGATGTTACAATCTCAATAATTCATCATTATCCATGCTTTTGATGTGGAAGGAAATGTTCGCATTGGTTTCAAAGTTCTCACCAATAAAAATTTGAACAGTGTTTATTTGCATTCAGCCCCTTTTACTCTGGTGTGTCTAAATAAAATCCAAGGCAACCAGTTCAATTCATGAGGCATTTAAATTAGATGCAATAGAAGCACCTTTCAACAGAGAGACTTGGTTAAGAACAGAAACGTAATGTAGCTTCTAACACAAAACACACAGAGTATTAAAGCTTAATAAGAGCAAATGGTGTGGCTGCAGAGTAGTAGGAGAAAGTTTCAGTGTATTCATGCTTTCTGAGCTTGAGCTATTTTTGCAAAGAACTGGCAAAACTGACTCAAACTAGAAGCAAATAAATACAAACCATTGATTATTTTCTTACTTTCCATTTATTCTCTACTTTGTGTTGAACTAGCAGAGAATAAAACACATCTAGGTCTGTTGTTGCAACCCAACAAAATGTTGAAGTGAATTACTATGAATAGTTTTACAATGGACAGAGAGTCATATCCTGATGAAAGTCTTCAACTTTCTGTAACATTTACAGAAAGTTACACTGTAAGCTCTTTATCTAGAAAATGTCCTAATGCTGAACTTCCACTGCAGTGTATTAAGTTTGCATAATGCATGGCCCTTCTGACAAATATTAAAATGTTTTCTCACTGTTAAAAATGGGACATTTGTGGTTCAGTCTTTTTACTTGCCTATTTGTCTGTGACCACTTCAGATCTATTTGAGATAAAAACACAGATTCTGCTGGAGAGATGCTGCTTCTTTCTGGTTCCATCCAATCACATACATGCACACACTCACTAGGAGCAGCTTAATTTGTTGATCTAAGTGATGTCCAGAGGAATTCATGCGCTCATAGCAAAAATATGGAAACTTCACGCAAAAAGTCCAAGATTTGAACCTCAGATGTAATCATCCATTTAGCGGCCAGAAAAAACATCACAGTTGTTCCTTTATTTTCACCAGTTAGTGTGGAGGGCTGAACTGGTTTACTGTGAAATACTTTCCAGGCTAAACTACAATGAAAAACAGAAGAGAGATTACTTTGGTTTTGTTGTAAAAAGTAAGCAACTTGGTACATTACTGCCACCTTGTGGTGCGAGTTTTGACTCTGCATAATTATGTAAAAAATTATTGTGTAAAGTATTCAAACATTGAATGCTGTTGTCAACCTCAGATTGTACAGCAAATAGCTGTAAAATCTGTTTTCTTGTTTTTCTGAAAGTCTTGAATAGATCTTTAGATGGTTCAGAGGCAGCGCTTGGCCCTCACTATTTTGTAATTATAGTCCTCAAGGAACATCCCATTTTTTCCATGTTTTCCTGCTTCAGCACGCCTGCTTTAAGTTAGCAGTGATGGACTGACTGTTCCAGGACTTGACAAGCTGTCGAAGTCTTTCATCCCTTTTCAAGCAGTTGCTTAAAGGCAGAAACGCATCTTAAACATGCAGGATAGCGCAGCCTGAGGAGCAGGAAACGCTGTTTTTAAAGTGATGAAAACACGACTCAACACGTCTCCATCGGAGAAAACAGACAAACTGAAACTGGTGAAAGCATGTGCTCCAATCTGCACGCTTCTAGCTGGTTTTGATGGACGGTTGAGATTCACAAGTGATTTATTTAAGGTAAATTGTGCACTAGATGAACAAAATGACTCATGCATGCAAGCAAATGTGTAAATGACTGTGTTTGCTCAGGTATTTGTTCTTGGGTTCTCTGTGAAATGTGCTTCTAACCGTGCAATCTGTGTGTTCATGTAACACAGCAGACACAGGAGAGGAGACAGGAAAGACTGTTGACAAGTAGCTAATTAGCAATCAGAGCAAGGTGCTTCTGCTGGGAAAGAGATCGTTGTTTCACTCGGACACACACGCACACACACACACACACACACGCTGTGTCTGTTTTCCCGTGTCGTCAGGCGCTTCCTGAGCTCTTTGGGGACCTGCTGTCACTGATGTGGAATCTGTATTTAGAGCGTCACATTGAGCTGTGGCAAAAGGTTATGGAGCACACACACACACACACACACACACACACAAGCACACTGAGCGTGAAGACAGTGATGATGATCGTGATCATGGCTGGCTGAGGCTGGAGCTGTTTAAGGAGGGCTGTCATTAGATTTCAGCAGTGATAATGACACCCAGGTGCCGGTTCCGATGAGATGGGAGCCATTTTTAATGATTTCCTTTTCAGGGAGAGTTGCGTCTGCACCTGAAGCGTTCAGCTCTGAAAAGTAATGCTTGTGTTTATTGATTATACAAATCTGGCTTCATTTTGATCACCTTATGTCCCGCTGGCTGTCTGATAACATTCTTGTCTTTATGTAGAATATCAGCAGGTATTTTATGTGTACGGTTCATTAATAGATGCCTGTAGGCAAATCTCTTTACTCAGCTTTAAAAATCTAAATTATTTTTCCTCATAAACCATATTGGGTCCTCAGAATGATTCCAAATGACTAGTTTTTCGGAGTCTGAACTCCATTTCCTTCTGTTAGCTCTATTTTATTGTCATTTTAGTGTCTTTTGTTGTTCATATTTATGTGTGATGTGCTTTGGTTTAACCGAAGTGGCTTTAAATGTCCTTGATAAAAAAATCGGGTAATAAACACGACCAGTTAAAACTGAAATTACCAAGAAAATGTTGCAAACAAAAAGCAAAAAAAAAAAACTATTGAGAAATAAAGAAATTTAAATGTTGATCTTTTTTTATTATTATTGCATTTCAATGGTGCTTAATGTCTTCTGAGTCTAGAACAGACCCTGGAATTAAGGCTGTTTTCCCCAAATATTGAATAATTTGGTTCAGTCCCAAATAGATATTTACTCTCTGTTGGTACTATTTCTATATAAATAAAAAGTTTGTTTATCCTGCAGGGATAAAACATCACAGAAATGTGTAAGAAAATATTTTGCAATCAGTAAAATGAAAAGGAACGACAAGCAATGTGACATAGAGGTTTACCAGTCAGACTGAGGCCAGAAATCTTTTAATAGAAGCTGTCTGACAACTGGAAGGAGACTGGAGCATCTGAAATGACAGGAAAGCAGGACCAGATCTCCACAAATTCAAAACGGATGAGAAAGAAAGTTACTGTGTATTAGTCTGGAAACATTCTACTTAAAACCTTTAATCGACAACGAATCAGATATAGATTTAAAAGAATTTTACACAGACAGAAAGTTCTGAAGTTTTCCCTTGCATCTAATAATGTTAATCAGTGTGTTTTATATTTAATTGGCACAAAGACACACAGGATAAAAATACCAGAGTATTTTTGAAACCTCATTGTGCAATTTTATTACACAATTCAAGACTTTCTGGACACAGCGACCGTCCAACGCCTGAGTTTCTCCTGTACTGAACCCTTCCTTTAATCTACAACCTAATGATCCTGGTTGTGAGAACTGACACATCTAAATACTGCAGCTAATGTCCTTCATTTAACATAGAGGGAGTTCACCGAGAATCAAGATGCCTCGAATGAGGCGATAAGGATCATCAGCCACTCTTAGTAACTCCTCTTCAAGAATTTATAATAGTTGCAGCTATTAGAAACTATTAGAACTATTCATGTACGTTCTACCAGTAATGCTGCAGTAATCCTGCGAGTGATTAGCGAATGTAGTTCGCTCAGACTGCATTTCTTTCCTCCAGTAGTTACCCTTGTTTACATCTGAAGAATCTAGCTCTTTGCATCTTTTCTAGGAAAATCTGTGAACTCAGCAGATGACCTGCTTCTGACCCACGCGCTCCATCCCTGAGTGGAAAGCTTCTCTGGACGTCAGACTGCAGCCATCTTGGCCCGCCGGCGGTCAACGCAGCATTAACCTCCTCCGCCAGCAGACCTCGGTGGTTAACAGAGGACTCACATTTTTCTGTCAGAGTAATTGACCCCCTGCTCATTATGTGTCACTCGCCCCCGTAATTTTACCCCACTGATGTGGGGACCTGAGACGAGACCTTTTGAATAATTAGCCTCCATCAAGTTGACTAATTTCACATTGAGTCTTAGGATGACATTCACCAAAAATGTAGTTTCCTGTGATTGTCAGGGTTTAAATTACAACCTGAGTGTTTGTAAAATGGCCTGATATTGGATGCTTGTTTGTTTAATTTTCCTTCAGTCTGTGACTAATTCAGCAAACTGCCTCCAAATTGTCCTACACTGATACTGTGATTTTTGGCTCTATCTGCTGTAAACCCATAAACCTAATTTTGCCAGACAGGCGTTAAAATGTTCTAATGCGACAAGTTGACCGAATGAGACAAACAGTTCATGGCTGAAGTTCTCAGCTCAGCCGCAATCGGAGGGAGAAGCAATAAATTAAGAGCTAAAAGTTGCAGTTGGACATAATTTAGTCATGATAAATAATCTGGTGCTTCTGTTAGCTTAACTGAGCTGAACTGATTAAAATTAAACCAAAGACAAAAAGCAACCAGAAATTGTTGTTGGATCAGTTTGGTGGGCGGGATTTCGCCAGAGATTATCCAACCTGAAGCAGCTGGCGTCCAAAATATGATGGATCTGTCTCTGTTTTCATTTGTTTTTTATTTTCCCGACCGTCTTTACTTTATGGTGCGTACGTGGTTCCACTGTTTGCTTAGATGAAGTTAAATGGAGCTGTTCAGAGCCTGAAAGCAGCCAAACGAAGCTGAGCTGTGCAGGAAAACCAAACGGGAACCCAGACGCTGCAATGCTGCAGAATCTGCTTCCCAAAGCACCGGGCCGGGACTGCTGGATAAAAGTCCAAACTTTAAAAGGTAAAATGAGCCAAACTGAGTGTTGAAGCCATCTTCAGCAGACTGTCGGCTCACCTTTCCGCAGTTACAATGGTTGACGTGCGCCCGCCTGTAGACGTCGGTCGTGAAGTCCTGATTGAGTTACACACAGGCAGGAGTTTCAGTTTATAGCTCAACAATTCACCACAAAAGCCTGATGCTGGTGCTGACGGAACATAGCTGCAGTGGCAGAGAAAATAAAACCGTCTGAGAACGATTAACTGAGTTTCATTTAAAAGGGTGAAATGATCAAGTTGCAGAAATGCTTTGGCCTGTCTGAGAAGGGTGCATATTTTATTCCAGAGACGCTGTAAATAAGGTTAGTGCAGTATTAAAAGTAAAATGTGACCAAACCAAGAAAACAAAAGGAAATGTATCACTTTTCCCAAATCTTGGGAAAATCTTTGGGACTGGAATTCCTTTGTTCTGATGTCTGCTTCAGTTGCAGCTGTTCTGTTGCTGGACAGTAAGAATTGTAGTTTTGAACTGTGTTTTGGAGCACTGGGCATGCATAAACTAAAATAAACGATGTCAGTATTATTGAGGAAAGAAGAAAAAAGAGAAGGAAATGAGGTAAGGAAATGAAGTGAATCAGTCAGAAGAGAAAATCCACCTGGTCAAAGGTTAAACACTGCAGGAAAGAAGAGGAGGGACGCAGGGCTGGAAAGGGAAACTCAAGATATCCAGTACCAGCAGAAAAAAATGTTCAGATATGAGCTGAAGTTATATAAAAAACAACTACAATTAAAAACCCTCCGCTTCATCTCCTGCTAATCGTATATCCACAAAACATGAAACATCTTCTAATCACTGATTCCCAGCGGTGTAAAACGATTTATTAGATTTTAAAAACCTTCATAAAAGATCTTCATAAAGGAAGTGATGTGTCCTGATTTCATTCTCATATCTTGAATACATCATGCTGAAGCTAACGCCTAAAACTGACTGTTTACATAAACTTCAAATGGTCCACTGGCCTCTGAAGTTCACCTGAGTTCGCTCCGACGTCTCTGCAGTTCAAAGAGCTTCTAAAGGAGAAACGGTCGCCCACGGCAACATAAACGCTTAAAATCATATCTGTTTGGTCAGATTCCTTTGAAACCACCACACTGCAGAATGTAATGTATTATTTATAAAAACAACATGAAAATGGTACAAAAAACAGATATCAATTTCTTATTGTATAATAAGCATTTATAAAGCAAACTCTGCACTTTGGTGCATCATGAAATGTTTGGCACCAGTTTGCTTTAAACCCCATTCCAGTGAACATCAGCTCAGTTTTACAAAAGTCAGAGACGCACATTAGAATTTGAAGAGCTATTTTCATAACCTTCCAGGCTGAAGTGATTACAGCGGAGCCCCGTCTATTCGCACATGTGACTTA
>CAEFZX010026409.1:0-14877 GCA_903066825.1 Alfaro cultratus | reverse complement strand
GACTACTGGATTTGAAATAGCAACGCGTTAGATTACTTGTTACTGAACAAAGTGCTCCGACATCACTGTATATAAGCCGCTCTCGGTTTTCCACAAGGACCCAGCAGAGGGCGGCAGAGGGCGGCAGAGGGCAGCGTCCTGATAAAGCTGCTGGATTTAAGGACGCAGCCCTCCGTCTCCAACTCCGAACCAGCGGCTCTATTTCCCTCCTGTACTGCCGGATCGATGGCCCTCAACTTAAAAGCTGCATCATATGAGTTTGAAGAAATTTCTCAGGCCGAAAATTAGCACTTTCTTCTTTGATTTCCAATTTTGACTTCCAATGATTCACTTCCTGCTATAGCGCCCCCTGGCGGTTGAAGAAAAATACACAGAAAAGCTGCACCGGAAAAAAGTAGCGGCTTATGGTTTATTAAAATACTCTCTGGTATTGTTCAGGGGGCCGGACCAAATGTGGAGGCGGGCCGGATGCGGCCCGCGGGCCGTAGTTTGGGGACCACTGCTCTAAACCATTCTTTCTCAAACTGTGGTCTACCGACTACACTAGGGCTGGGTAAAGGGGCCCCGCAAGGTGATGCATGTAAACAACTGTTTATTTGCCATGACATGAGCTCAAAGTGCGACACAACCAGCTAGCTTACCAAAGGACGGTGTTTAAAAATAATAATGGATAAGTGGCTAAAAAACGGATCACTGAAAATTAAAGCTGAAGATAATGGTAGAAAGAAAACAACTCCAGGATTATTTATATGATCAGAGGAAGCCAATTCAGACCTGATGAGAGTTTGATGTGTCGTTCACAAACTAGTCTATTGTTTTGAATGGCTCTAAGCTGTCTCGTCTCCGTTACTGAGAACTGTTCTTGTTTTTTACAACTTCACTTGCTTATAATGCTCTGCTCACACATCAACAGCTATCTTTATTTTTATTTAATTTAAAATTATTTAACCAGCAAATAAATGCAATAAATAAATACACATGATGGAAATGGGTGGATAGTTTTATATGTAATAGTGCATAAGAGGATTTTAGTTTCTGCCAAAGCAACCCACGTCTGTTTTTCTTTTACTGTGCTTCTAAACTACAAATAGTCACAAAATGTTGTTAATGCACACAACTCAACTATTTTATTTTCATGTCTCTGACATCATTGGAAAGCTTAGAATCCACACCTAAGAATCTGCAAATAACTCAAAGCCCCCTGAGTAGATCTGTTTGTCATGACCAATCACATTTACAAAACAGATCTACATCAGGATGAACATGAAAATAAGTGACTTAAGAAACTTTCAGATATAGATCAACATGTTGTGCTATTGCGGGTCAATTTCAAGTTAGATGGTCATGTTGGTCCCCTTCATGTACTATACGCAAGTACACATGCAGACACACTCACACAGACACACACAGATATGTATAATGGAATCAGAATAATTGTTTTGGAATAAAAGGCAAAGACACACACCAGGAAGTGAGGCAATGTGTGTGTGCACATTGGTAAAACATTTCTGGGTGTTAAAACATGTTTGTGGGAGCATCAGGCCAGGATTTTCACACTTTCCAGTAGAAGCTTGTGCTGCCCACAGCATCCATACACCACCACCCTATACCCCAACTGACATTCACATACTAATGCACTCATAAACAAACAGCACTGAGCAAAGACATGGTGCACCAAATGTCAGTGGGGTTCAGTAATACAAACAGTGAGCGAAGGAACCCAGAGAGCTGGATGAGGGGGAGGACAGAGAAAGTTTGCTCCATCATCAAAGTGCAGAAGAAAGTAAGAGAGGAAAGGAGGAGATGGGGGGTATGCCTGATTAGTTTTTGTTGTTAAAACCCTTTGGTTCAGCCAGCGTTCACTCCAGATCAGGCTGGTGTTGTTCTGCAGCCTCAACACAAAGCAGGACAGTACGTTGTGAGTGTTTTGAGGTTTAATAAGATAATTCTTCTCATCCATCTGCATTTTCTGGAAGAAACGGAAGGAAGGAAGTTGTTGTGGCAGATGGACAGATGAGGGAGGCACAATATTACCATGAGTCTGACAGAGGAGGAGCTATACAGCACGCATGGCTGAATGACTTAAAAAAAAACCCCATTATTTTCCATTTCTGGCATTTGTTCTGATATGGAAATCAACCCTCAAAGCTGTTTTTCACCTCTCACTTTTAAATTTATTGGAAAATACTCACCAAATAGTAAGGTTTGGGTTTACATTTAAGTTACATTTTTGTCCATAGCATGATTTGACATAAGGATCTTGATACATTGGGTCATTAATAAATATGTATTAATGACAACAACACAAACAAACACACACAGACACACCACCTCCCTTCCTCTGAGCTTACAGCCATCCATTCCGCCACTGCTCACTGAGCGCGTTCAGACTCACAGGTGCAGACAGTCCCTAAAAATAGAAAAAAAAAGGAAGGAAAGGATCTTTGCGTGTACGTGTGTGTGTGTGTGTGTGTACACCGCTTTCTACAAGACGGAAGAGGGTGAGTTCAAATGGTGCTCCCCGTCCATCAGAGTAGTTGGAAGTCAAAAGCCCAGGAAGGATGTGTGGACGTGATGCAGTTTCACTTTTTGACTTTTATAAAGCTGATAAAATCTAAATAAATAAATAAAAAAGTCTCATAGCTTCTGGACACTTTGCTACTTTAATGCCTGGATATTGATGCGTCAAAGGGAAGAGAAAAGCTTGTCATAAGTGACTCTGTTGGATTTAAGGAACTTATTGGGTGTGTGTTGGGTTTGTAATTGTTAAGAAAATTTTTGATGAGCAAGAAAGTGTTTAACTCTCAGGCCCTACCAAACATTCCACAGTCTGCTGTTAGATATAACAAAGCATAAGCAAATTACAACCCCAACACAAATGCAAAGTAAAGCTGCAGATTCCACCCAGGGAGTATATCAGGCCTTGATTCTTTATTTATTTCATGTAAAATTAAACCCTCAATTTTCTTCCATGTGAGGTTATTTGTTACACAGGGGACAGTTGTTACAGTTATACAACATACTTATATTTACATACCAAGAGTTGTTAGGTTACTCTTGGTATGTGCAGAAAGCTTGGTTCAAACTGCATATAAAGCTTTAATGAAAAGCTCTAAGTACAAACTGTTAAAATGCTCAAATGTTCTCCATAAAAAAAGAACAGAATATCTACAGAAAGCTAAAGTATTGAAAGGATTATTTGAGGGTTCAACAAAAAAAATAGTCAAACTTTATGTGGCCTTCACATTAACTCAACAACATTGCATGAAGTAATTATTAAATTTAATGGAACAGTTTTTTTTTTATGGAAAAGCAGCTCCATGCAATGCAATCTATGGATGTGGTGCAATAAAGCGCCACATGTTTTATTGTCTTGAAATCTGATGAACGGGCCTGGGTTTGACTGTTCCCAGGGGAACGATACTTTGGCTGGTGCCAAGAGTGAAGTTTGATGGAGGGAGTGTTATAGTGTGGGATTGCTTTTGAGGGTGTGGACTTAACCCCTTTAGTTCTAGTGACGGGAACACTTAGTGCTGTGCTATTCTGGATAATTTCATGCTCCCAAAAGCATGGGGTTGACCTTGAGCCAGTGTAAAAAGCATTCTCCATAAGGTCAAGGAATCTTAACATTAACATTACAACTTTGAAAACCTTTTGGTTGAATTAGAGTGAGCTACAACATCTCTTCCAACATCAGTGTCTGACCCCATGAATACTCTCTTAAGAAAATGGTAAAGTTTTTTTCGAACAATTGTGGAGTCTTTTCAGAATATTCAAAGATAATATTCAGTGAGACAAGTTCATATTAAAGACATTTTGTTAAGAATAGTGTATAATTAAAGTGCTTTAGTGTGCAAACCAATATCTGATAGTCAGTTGCAATGGACAAGTAAAAAACGTGCCCCTCAAGGGTCTGTATTGGGCCCTCTTTTTACAATCAGACTCATTTAAATCAGAATGGCACATAGTAACACATTTCTATGCTGATGATATAGTTGCTTATTGTTATTTAAACACTGTTGCATCATCTGATCATCTGCACTGTGTATTTGGCATTATTCA
The DNA here is from genome assembly GCA_903066825.1 of Alfaro cultratus. Classification (NCBI taxonomy): domain Eukaryota; kingdom Metazoa; phylum Chordata; class Actinopteri; order Cyprinodontiformes; family Poeciliidae; genus Alfaro; species Alfaro cultratus. The sequence goes on along the minus strand of CAEFZX010026409.1, from coordinate 10,815 downwards.
GGCCCATTTATACCACTACAAAATCCTGAAAAATGATGAAATAGCATAAAGAAAACTTCTATAATTTTACTAAATAATTTCTACACAAAATAATTGTTCCTATGAATACATCCGTATTTAAATTAATTAAATTTAAATAATTGAATTTATAGATACAAATTTGTTGCATCTATAAGGATGCAACAGATTTGCATCCTTATAGAAGCTTTGATTAAAACTTGGCCTCACTTTACGAAAACAATCATGTCTTTCAATTAACAAGATAACTTTGACACCACTTATGTCACAATGACAATGACTATTTCTATACATAGGGTATGTTGTTTGTAATGGACCACTGAAAATAAAAACAGGATGTAAACTTCTTCATACCAACTGCAATATGTATTCTCTGGTTAAATGCTGTTTATTGTCCTCACAAAGACTGTAGCATTGCTATACTTTCAATTACAAATCAATTCCTGACTTATTACCAGTGTATCCATCTTACGGATATACGGAATGTAACAAAAGCAAATCTATGACATTCCCTGATGGAGTGCAATTTAATTTCACTAAAACATTTTACGTATGTTTTAAGAGCGATCAAAAAAGCATCAGTGGAAGGTTGCTACTGTTTTTATTGCTTTACTGTTAATGTTTATTGCTTTCATTTGATAGTTTGTTTTATGCATTGCATTGACTATTTTATTTGCTTTTAATGACATTAACTTTTATGTCATTTAAATGGCAAGTAAGCAACCAGCAAGACTGAAAGCTGAAACAAAAAGTGGTTCAGCAAAATGTTAGTTCATAGATCTGCATTAGAGGTGTGCCGATCGATGGGCCACCGATCATAATCGGCCGATTTCTGTGAAAAAGTGTATGATTGGTGATTGCCGATCACAGTCTCTTGTTGCTGATCACCAAAACTGATCACATATTCTCACTTTTATTTGTTATAAAAGTATTACTGATTAAACTTTAGCTTTAATAACATAAAGCTACATAATTTTAAAGTTTAATCAGTAATACTTTTATAACAAATTTATGTCAGATCATAATTGTTGTCATAACAAAGACATTTTGAATAATGTCAACGTTATATTAAAAGTATCATGATTTACCAAATGACACTTTATGACAACAGTCATAAATATTCATGAAGACTTACTCATGTTCATGACAGGTGTTATGTCATGTTTATGATAGTGTCATAACAGTCTTATTCACAACCCGTCAAATAAAGTGTTACCAAACTTTCACTATGTCCTAACATGAGATAGATAATTTGAAAAAATCAACAATCTCCTCTGCCTCCTTCTTGTGTTCTGCAGAATTACTCAGCTCGCTCAGAAACAGCTAATCAGAACCGGAATTAATCAGCTAGCCATGCTCTCAGGAAGTTTTGATTTAGTAACTCAGGATTGTTTATTTTGATGCAACTTGCATTTGACTTTGAATAAATGTCTCTTTTTTTCTTCACATTATTTGATATAGGCAGTGTTATGAGGTTTATTTGACTCATGTGTAATTTATGGTACTGAGAGCCTTACTGTTGGATATTGCTTTACTTATTGCAGATTTTTCAGTTGTCTTTTTCACTGAATAGCTGTTGCACTGTGCCTGAAAGTATTTTGCATGTTTATGCCAAATTAGGTTAATTTATTGCCAGATCATTTTTTTAATTTTGCCAGATCACACAACAGCATTTTTACCTAAGGCAAAATGCAGGTGATGGGCAATGATCGGTGATCGGCAGTGATTGGCCCTCATAGGTGATCAGATTGAAAGGACAGCACCACCAGAAGGCGCTATGAACAAGCGCATTTTAAATTAAAAGACCAGTATTTGAAGTTAGTGTTTTGGCTGTTGTCTCTCCACTACTGTCAACATTTAATAATTAATAAGTTGTGGGTGTTCCCAATGTGAAACCAACTACTGTCAATAAAACAGAGAGGATAAATACATGTTTTATGAAACCAGACCCCTCTCATAACACTATGCACACATAATGATCCAGAAAGGGCCCTGCGTATCAGTTTCCACATAATGCATCTGCAAATCAAACATCACATGGTCTTCATCATGTGTTAACACAAAGACAGTGTGTGCTTTGTTCACACTAAATGCTGTCAGTGTTTGTGGATGCAAGACTGCATGTAAGGATCCAAATTAAATGTACATATATTTCTGAGAACATCCTCAAACTGATAGTCTAGTTTATATTTTTACCCTTATTAGAAATTTGCATTGACTTCCACTCCTTTTAATATTTATGCTAACCCTTCCTATGACCATCATATTGCTATCCATAACTTAAATGTAATTCATAAAATATGTCCAACGCAGACCAATTACTCTAAAAAATAAGATTCACTGCATTAGTACAGGGCTTTGGTCCCCATAACACCATCGATCTTCAAAAGGTAAGTAAATGTCCCAAACGGTAATAAAAAAAATACACACACATACACGCACACAGACAGAAAAACAGAAGTTGTTCTTGATGGAAGAGGCCAGTGAAGGGAAAACCTGCTCAATTGAGTTAAAGCTTTCAATTCAATTTTCCTCTGTGGTTGTGTGTGAGAGTCTGTGTCAGTGTTGTGATGGCTGATCATTACTGTGCAGCTCTGAGATGATCTGACCTGTTTTATTGCTTTCAGCTAGCATGTTGACTGTCTCCTCATGCTTGGACTGAGGTTATATAAGGAAGATAAGCAACAATACTGTAAAGTTGCTTTTGATATAGAGTAAAATTTATGAGTTAATAAAGCTATAAAAAATATTCATATAGGAACAATGGGAAATCTGAACAGAACCTGTGAAAGAGAATGTTTCTGTCGGTGACAAAACTTTTGGCCATGAATGCAGTTGCAATTCAGTCACCGCTAAACTAATCAACTTTTGGCTGAGCTGAACTGTCAATCAAGCCTTTTACAGCGACTCACAAAGCCAAGATTTACCCATACTATATATGGGTATATTATATGTTTATATATATTATATTGATTTATTTAAGCATGTGTGGTTTTTTTTTTGGTTTTTTTTTCAAGTTCTACTTGAAAGCACGTCGATTCGTATTTCTCCATCAGGTACCGTTCCCCCAGTATCTGGTGGAATACTGTGAGTCTGATTAGGGCACAGTTGGAAAAAAGTGGGATAGCTTTGCTGAAACACGTTGTTTGAGCTTTCAAGGTGTCCGTAGTTCTCTAGATAAGCGAGCTTATCAAGCGAGTGCTTGTTATGAGTGCTGAACAAACACATGTGTATTTTGCCACCTGGGCGGTGCGGAGTGGTGGAGAGTCACTGGCATAATCACAAATTGTAGTAACACCAGCATTGTCAGTAGTTTCTTCTTCTGTGGATTGTAGAAAGCAGATATGTTTTGCGTCATACTATGCATGAGCTAGGGATTCCCTGACAGAAAAGATCCATTTATTCTGTTTACAAGACAATGGACAGCGGTACATTTTAGAACCATTGCACTCTGGAACATGTTTTCAATCTGTACCATTGTCAGAAAAAACATTCGGTGGTTTCATGTAAATGTACACTACAAACACAACAAAACTCTTCAATTTTCACCAGAAATGTCGTGTAAACAGGGCCTGAGTTTCAGTTGTCATTATGACATGCAACCATGGTAACAAGGTATTTTTTCAAGATGTTCAAACAATCTCTTCCATCGATCATAATGGGCAAGGATCATATCCCCTACTCCAACGTCTCTAACTGTACAGACAGAGATATAAAGAGGAGCGGCAAAAGAAAATGAGGCAGATTAGCAGTGCTTGCCAACATCTGAGGGTCTCATCAATTTCATATCGTCAAAATTTTGTTAGCATGTCACAATAGTCATGAGACAGTTATACAACAATAGTGTTCAATCAAAGGCCTTCTCAGATGCATTGCCCACAACATCACCATTCACAATAACTCTTTGGAGATACTTGGATGATATGAGTTACAGCAAAATTTCCTCTCTATTTTTAGGATGAAGTATTTTTGAAATTGAACAGAATTGAACTAATCAGCAGTGAAAAACAGATGGTGTCTGTGAATTCCAGGACAAAATATGAAAGCTGCCCAATGATTTAATAGTGTTTAATGTTAGCAACTCATTCCAATACATCAGCAGCCACCCTGGATGTGAACAAAATCAAAGAATTAAAAAAAAAGAATGCCAGTGAGAATGAGTGAGAGACAAAGCCAGAGAGAGAGAGAACAGGGAGGACATTGTGTTTTATCTGTTCCCGATGACAGAGAGCACACGGCGGCCATGGAGTGACACTCTGCAGGCCCTTCAGGCTCACACACTGCTACACTGCTATACACTATTACACTGCTATATTTGTGAGGGCATTGACCCAGATGATTTAACACACGCGTAAAAAAAAACCCATACAAGGTAAGCTGTAAAAGTCCTCAAGCTAATACGGAATAGAGTGCTGTGAAAAAACTGTTTGCTCCCTTTACTCATTTCTTCTGATTGTGCTTTCTGTGGTCACACCGTGACATTGAACTCATTTTACCAGAAAAGATGGGTGACATGGAAAAGAAAAAGAAAAACATTTTATTTTTCTGGATTGCTTCCAAGTGTGAGTGACCTGCTTAAGCTCAAGCCACATTATTTCAATCAAATTCAATTCTGGACTTTGACTAGGTCACTCCAGAAGCTTCATTTTGCTTATTTGGCTAAGCTAGGTCATGCATTTCTTATCACAAGCTTGGACTACTGTAAATTTTTACTACCAGAAAGTCAATTTCTACTACTCTCTAATTTGCATTACTGGGAAAGTATTGGCTGATCGTGTCGCTATCAACCACACCTTCTTTCACCCCTCCTATTAACATTTTACTTTTAAACAGAGAAAGTACTTCTATATCAGTTCATCAGTTTCTTTTTGTGAATCTACTCTGTCTGCTCTGATAAATATAATGTGTTTTTATGTAAATATTGTCTTGATGAAGCCCATTTATGAATAGGTTGTTTTCTAAAAACAACCCATTCATACAACCAATACTAGCTACGAACCCCATATGTGTCTGTGGGGCTGTAGCTGCAGTGACATTCAGCCATAGCCATAAAGTTCCCTTAAAAAAGGACAAATAAGAAAAAAAAAAGAAAAAAGCTTTAATTAAGTATTATTGTTACAATGAATTCAACAAAAAAGCACAACTGAATTTTAATTTCATAACAGCCACCCCTACAACTATTATTCCACTTTTGTTGCGCATAGACTAATTTATTTTCTAAAGCGACAAAATAGAAAAGGAATGACTTCCTGAGTTGAGGAGTAAAGGCAAAAGGTTTGCCATTAAATACAGAACAATCCTGAAAGAAAACCTGTTAGCAAGAACAAAAGATCTCAGCCTGGTTCCTCTTCCAGTGCAGGAGAACAACACAAAGCTTGATCTTTGTTCTTTTAAAACACATAGGAGATTGTGGTTGAAAACATTGAGCTGCTGACAGTCATCTATTGGCCAGGCAGTTTGGACCAGTTATTTTGTTTTGGTTCTACATCTTATGATTTCTAGGACTAAGACTTTTCTTTCCATGAATCACTGGATGCATTCAGGGTAAGTAATTTTCATTTTAATCTCATAAAAGTCCTATACTTTATATATAACTGAAAAGCATACAGCATTATGTTGTCATAGCTCAAAAACAAACTCAGGATATGACTTGAAGCAGAAGAAAACATGGGTTTTCCAGAAGTCAAAGTGATTACACTCTCATCTAAATTAACCTCAAGGCATTTTAGCTTCCCAACATTATAGAACCAAAAGTGGTTAAAACTGAAGCAGAAATGGTCTGGCTGGAGTTCAATCCATATTCTTGTACTTCCCGTGCTGATACTGGGCCACTAATTGGTTGAGCCGCCCATTCAGTTTTTCACATTCGCTTTAAGGGAGTAGAGTTGGACACAAGCTTGAGAAGATTCAACCATGTTTTCATACATACTTGTGTAGTTTCAAAAATGAAAACTTTCTATTTCCTTATCTATAGATTAGCAAGAAGCTTGAAGTTTTCTGCTGAGCAAAAACGTTTTATTTCCTAAAGTCTGTTTTACAACACTAAAAACAACTACAACGTTGCATTTTGACATTATAAGGGTATGGAACCCCATCATATAGCTCTTCTTCGTCAACAAGAATGAATTCTCTCAACACCCACTTTGCCTGTTGTTGAAAATACTCAAACTTGCATCTGTAGAAAAAGTGGCAGTTGAGGTTTGAGGCAGATGGAGATCAAGATCACACCCATGAATAAAGGAAGAAAGGAGAGGGAGAAACATGTGCCTCAACCTCTAACTGACTGCTGGCAGGGTGGATGACACATTTTACGGGAACAGGAGGGAGGCAGACTGAAGAGACAGGTTGCAAATGGATGCAGGATGGTAAGGGACAAACTTTCAATTAAAGCTAGGGCTGAGCAGGAAAAGGCAGTGGCGCTCCATGGATTCATAATCTCCTCCTAAATACTCTTTTTATGTTCTGTCTCACTCTCAACATGAGCGGAGGAGCTCAGAAGAAGCAGCCCACACATCCATCTGCTTCAGCTTCTGTGCAGTCACCTACACACTCTAATGAGCGAACACATGCATTTCATTTTATAGAAGACGTGCAACAGATAGGCACATTTTCAGAGAATAATATGGTTGTCATCTAATTTTGAGGTATGTCAACCTTTGAACCCTTTCATGGTAAACACCAACTAGATCCACATGTCAGTTTTTCATATCAGGAATATCATCCATCAAATTTATCTCTGTGATACCTGAGATTGACAACAACACAAAGCATCTCACACTGTATGGAAATTAATTTAAATAAAATTACATCAGAATGTAGAGGCAGAGTGTTAGAAACTCGTTCCAGCCGCTGAACCGCTAGTCAGCATCAAGTACTAATTTTCTGTATGGCCTTATCAGACTCATGATGTTTGTAAACATGTTTTCACTCAAACTGGACACAGTATATCCACCTGTGTGGATATTTACATCAACCACATGTGTGGAATTATTTTTCTTCGGCGAACTCCAAATCAGGGTAAGAGTTTAAACCCCACCTCATTAGCTCTGGTTGCGCAGCTCAATGTGAACCGCAGGAATAACTTGTAGTGGTGCTTTCAGAGGTGAACGCTGAGGAACGATGAGAATGATTTATCTTTGTGAACAAAGAATTATAAGCATCTCAACATGCTTGTTGAGTTGCTTACAAGCATTTTATGTATGTGTTTTTTCCGGTTACACGATGCACCAAATCATATCAAATGCTTTGTCCACCTAGCGAGAGTTAATGTGTGCGGCCGTGCAGAGATCAGAAAAACTTGTCCCATAAACTCGAGCGACAAAAACAATTACAGTGAACTTATTAAAAACTCAACAGACACAAAATGGAAGAGCTACTAAAGCCACATTAGAAGCAATAATTAAATCTCCGTTTGTTGCACAGCTCTGCAGCGGATTTAATTCTCATGTAGGGCCGGTCCAAGGCTGTATGAGGCCTGGAGCAGAATTTGACATAGGGGCCCCTCTTGCTGCTAAAAACATCAGCACCTCTAACAGTTTCTGTGTTAAGTGAGTTCACTAATTTGCATTTGTGAAAAACAGTGCTCAAACTCAAAGATAAACTCACAGCATCAGATTGTTGCTATGGTAACAAAACAACTGTGAATATTGTTCTTTGAAGTTTTACAAAGTAAACTTGCCAGGTCCTTTAAATTTTACATTTAGATGTTAAACAATGTAAAATACTTTAATCTATGTATGCTGAAACTATTAAATCAAATTTAGCAGCATTGATAATCTCTGTAAGGGGGCTGCACAGTGGCGCAGTTGGTAGCACTGTTGCTCGCAGCAAGAAGGTCCTGGGTTCGATTTCCGGCCCGGGGTCTTTCTGCACGGTATTTGCATGTTCTCCCTGTGCATGCATGGGTTCTCTCTGGGTTCTCCAGCTTCCTCCCACAGTCCAAAAACATGACTGTCAGGTTAATTGGTCTTTCTAAATTCTCCCTAGGTGAGTGTGTGTGTGCATGGTTGTTTGTCCTATCTGTCTCTGTGTTGCCTTGCAACAGACTGGCGACCTGTCTAGGGTGACCCCGCCTCTTGCCCGGAACGTTAGCTGGAGAGGCAGCAGCACCTCCTGACCCCACTGGGGACAAGGGTGTCAGAAAATGGATGGATGGATGGGATAATCTCTATAAGCAAATGCTACATTTATGTATCTGTAGTCTGTGTTAAAATATTAGCATTTATGGGCTCCTGAAGCCGTGGGGGGACTTATTTGACCTAATTTGGATTGAACAGAAGGGCATATAATTGATATTAATTTTAATTGTATTTTTTGATTTGTTATTTTTAAGACTAGTTGTGGGTTTAAATACTGTTTCACTGGCAATGTTTTCCTGTATAAAGTGTCAAGTTGAGAATTAATATATAATTACACAGTAATATTTTTACATTTCCTGTCTAATTAACATTTTTTACTACAAAAACACGGTGGAGTGCCGGGGGACCGCCTATGTGTCCCAACCAACCGGGCTTAGCAAGTTTTCTGGGAGAAACCCTGTACATTATGGCCACATAGTTCTATGTTGGTTTGAGTAGTCCAAAGGAGATTGTTCCAGAAGTCTTGTTTCTTTTAAAAGCAACATCCCGCCACATTGCTGTAAGATGATCAGTACTCAATTCCATAATCACAAGGTGCTAACATCCTGTGGCTGCAAAGCAAGCCCAATCACTTCTCTTTCGTCATGACTGACAGTTGGCATGAGTTGTTTGTACTGATGAGTTTTGTGGTCAATTCAAATACAATGTTGCAAATGTGACAGTATAATTTCAGAAAAAGCTTTCACCAGTTGACTCTTCTGGATAAGCCATACTTGTTCATGTTTATTTTTCCAATTGTCCTTCCATAAACTGAGGCTTACAGAGGGCGAGATGTAACTGTGGATTTTTAAGAAATTTTCTTTAGTATTGCCTTGGAAAGACCTGCTATCTCTCTCGTTAAGGACTTGACGTTTTTGGCAATGGCCATATAACCCTTCTCAGATTTATGACTAGCAATATTTTCTTCTCTAAGGTCATTACTGATTTCGTTTCCTTTTGATGGTGTGTCATGTTTACGCCAGTCCAGCAAGCTGCTGCCAAATATCAGCACCAATAGCATGAATCCATTGAAACAAACAGTCTAGCACCAAAGACTTTAAATACACTGTAGCAAAAAATATTCTTGAAAATAACTCAGAGTGCTAACAGCCAGAGGCGCACTGATCAGAAATCAAATTTTTAACAAAGCTCTGATCCTGAATCTAGCTCATCTTTAAAAACAATAGAAATGCATATGACAGCACTCTGCATGATAAGTAAGAAAATCTAAAACAGATCAAATCTTTAATGGGAAAAATTTTATGTATCTTAAGATCTATAGGGAGGCCATCATTTCTAAGTCATCAAAGTCTGTGACAGTAAAAGTAAAATTGATGTAATAATCAGGGTTTCCACTGTACTATTTAGGGCCTTTTTTATACATCATAGTCTGCTCTACTGTCTACTAGACATTGAAGGCTGATTATGAGTTCCCTGAATGAGAAAATTAGGGATGCTCCGATAAGGTTTTTTGCTGCTGATTCCAATTCTGGTCACCCACAAGGGCCGATCACCTGAACTGGCTGTTAATTTTTTGCTATAGCTATAATTTTTTTTGCTGTTGGTATAAATGCTGCTATGTGATCTGGCAAAATGGAAACGTGATCTGACAATAAATTCACCTAATTTAGATATAAAACATGCAAAATACATGCAGGCACAATACAGCAGCTACTCAGTCAAAAGGACAATTGAAAAACCTGCAATCAGTAAAATAATATTTAACAGTAAGGCTCTCAGTACCATCAATTATACATGAGTCAAATAAATCTCACTACACTGCCTATATCAAATAAGAAAAAGGGGAAACATTCATTCAAAGTTAATTGCAGGTTGCATCAAAATTAAAAAATCCTGAATCCAAACTTCCTGAGAGAATGGCTAGCTGATCAATGCTAGTTCTAATTGGTTGTTTCTGACTGAGCTGAGTAATTCTGTAGAACACAGGGAGAAGGCAGAGGAGATTAACTGTCTTATGTTAGGACATAGCAAAAGTTTTAATATATATGTAAAATCTTCTGTTTGTTTAAGTTACAAGCTGCAGCTTTAAGCAGACATTCAATGTAAGAGTTCACTGCCGAGTGGAGCAGAATTGGTGCTACGTCTTTGAAATATTACTACCAGTAGCGCGGCGTGGCGGTCCAACAGCGAGAGCAGAACCGCCATCTTTCACTGCCATCCCAAAGACTTTATTTATCGGGTTATTTGTTTAGCTTTCTGACCTTCACGCTCAATTGGGTGTTGTTAGTTGAGCGCTGCTTTACTTGCTGTCTGACGTTCCAGATGTGTTTTTTTCCTGCAGTGAGCCTCAATTTAGCCATAACATATACATACTGTCAACTGTTTGTTTTTAAATGTCATATTAGATTCATTGTGTTGAAGCATTTTGACATGCTTCACCCCTGAGGTAATTTTCCTTCGCAGCACAAAAACTTCCCCATTCACTCTGTGCGTTGAAGTTCTTCACCACTTTGCTTAGGATTTGTTGCCACATGCTTGTGAAGTGAAGGAAAGAGGAGATAAGCTACACACGCAGGTAGGCCTGTCGCGATAAATGATAAATCAATTAATCGTACGATAAATTAAAACTATCGACGTCATTTTAATTATCGGCATTATCGTCTCTTTCGGCCTTTTTCTCTTTCAGTTGATGACACTAAATGAAAAAAGGCTCAACTCC
>CAEFZX010026407.1:0-16264 GCA_903066825.1 Alfaro cultratus | reverse complement strand
CACATAAGGAAGAGAACACTTTAAACTAAAAATATATGAACTAAAGTAATAATGATAATACCTAAAAATATCTAACAGTTTTGTTTGCAGGAAATAAAGAAAAACCCATTAATATCATATACGGAGGTGTTTATACACACACTCTTGCACATGGTTTGCACACACACAGCACAGTCCTATGGAGAAGTAAAAGCTGATCCCACTGCAGCAAAGGTAATGCTCAAAGTGGATCCCATAAAGCCAGCTCATTATTTATTTAGAGCAAAGGTGTCAAACTCAAGGCCCGGGTAGCTTTTTGTGTGGCCCTCTAGACTCCAAATGACATCAATAAGTCCCTCTGTTTTGGTTTTTTTCACAAAACCGTAAAATTCGCACAACATCAACAGATCCCCACATTTTTCTGATTTTATTGCAATTTTTTTCTCAAAGTTGGTCAAAAACATTGAGTTTAATTGACTGTTACAGTCCGTAACAAGTCACATTTAACATCAAACTTTAGTGCAAACATCATAAAAGTTCCATACAAATATTTCTAACTTAGCACAAGATCTGTGATTTTGATTACAAAAAAAAAACAAAACACAAATCACAAAATTCAATCACAGCTGTTAACAGTTTAATGGGTTTTATCAACACATTCTGGCACAACCGGCCCTTTAAGATCGTTCATATTTTTTTGACATGGCCCAAAATGAAACTGAGTTCGACATCCCTGATTTAGAGAAAGAGGAATATGTTTTAATTGCAAACATATTTCGCTAAATATTTGCACTGAGCTTTACTCATTCAGATCTATTTAAGTCATAAATAAATATAACACCCCGTTATATTCTCCTTATAATGGGCATAGTGCAAATTTCAGTGAAAATCAATACATATGCATACAGACGTACCTTAACAGAGAAACATGTTTGATGTTAATGAGCAACGTTTCGGATTTTGACAGGACATCTCTGAGGATGCAAGCTCCAAAAATACAATCTGAAACTGGCTTAGATGTCTCTTTCACTTGGTTGATAGACAGAATTACAGAAGAAAATAAGAAGTTTATGCACTGTAAGATCACCCGTCTCTAATTTAAGGTGAAATCCAGCAGCTGTGGGTTGAGTTCGCAGGTTCCATGTGAAGGAAAATTTAAATATTTAACCAAGACCAAAACGGTTGAGAATAGATCAATTAAAAAAATCATTTGGCTGCAATAAAGCTTTAAATATCAGATTCAGCAACTGCGAAAAAAAAACAAAACCAAAGGAGTATTGATTGACCTTTAGGTAAAGTCATTGAATTTAGCCTGATTCTTGCAATTGATTGGGATGGATGAAAATCAACTCGTCAGCAAATGGAGCCAAAGTCAAATTCCAATCAAAAAGGAATATGGTTCATTTGGTTCGGATGATGTTTTCTCTCAATTAATCATTATTTAAAAATGCATTGTTTTTGTCTCCTGATCATCTGAAACCCTTAGGTGTGAATCAAAACGTAAAAACAACAGGAATCTTGGAGGGGCAAGTACTTTTTCCACAGCGCTTCATGTCCTGTGAAATGAACTGACCCAAACACAAGAGTCCCTAAAAAGTCATATTTTCAATCAATTAATCCAGTTTATTTGCATTGCACATTTCAGCAACAATGCAGTTCAAATTGCTTTACATCATGGAACCATAAAAGCATCATAAACACATCATATATGAAAACCAGCGACACACGTTGCATTTTGTCAAGTATCATCAGTGAAATGATCAAATCAATCAAACATGTTGGTCAATGTTCCAGTTATTGTGGTTCAAAAGCAACTCTGAACAGGTGGGATGTTAGTCTTGATTGGAAAGAACTCAGTGTTCCAGCAGTTTTACAGTTTTCTGGTAGTTTGTACCAGATTTGAGGTGAAGCTTGACGCTGCTTCTTTATTTTTCCATTCATCCAAATTTGTCATATGCAATTCTGAAGCGCCACAGAGTTTGTTCTATCCCTATAACGTCACACAGGAACACCTTTCCTCGGCAGAATTTGGCAGCATCTCGAGCTAAAGGCGCCTACAGATTTTAAAGTTTCGAGTCTTTGGAGACAGAGACACCTGTTTGGCTTTCGAAGTCACACTTTTTGTCTCATGGGATGAAAGCAGGATGACATGTTGCGATGTGAACAGTTACATCACATTCCGCAAGGCCTTTGCTCTTCCGTCCTTCTCCCCAGCCCATCGCTCACACTCTCCCGAGACAGCCTCCAGTGTTTCTGTCTCATGCTGCATGACTAAAACATGAAGAGTCTGCTCTTTATTCTCACTCAGAAAGCTGCTGGGTCTCTACCAACCTTGTCATCATGTCAGAGTCTCTGGTATCAGCTCGGCGTACATGGAGGACCCCAGTGGCGTCTGCACATGCTTTCGATCGCCTGCTTGCAGTTAATAAACTTGTTGAAATGTTTGATTGATTATGTTATTTTTGACAAGGCCGCTGGTGTGAGAACCACCAGAATTTTTCCGGTTATGAAAAGAGTTTCTGTTCTTAAATGAACTCTTTGTTCAGCTTTTAGTCGTCTGTATAGAAATTTCATGGCGACGTTGGCCCCGTGTTCCAGGAATGAAACGGTTGAATGATCTTTCTTTTTTCGTGTGTTTTTTAGTCAGTGCTGTCCTTCAGAGGTTTATTTCTAATGACCACCCTAAACTCTGACTATTTTCAAGTAATCCTTGTGCTTGACCTTGGTGGTTTTGATAAAAATTTCTGAAAATAATAATAATAAATAATAAAACAGGCTATTATTTTCATTCAGAAGGAATAAAAACGGACAGAAGTTGCACGTAAACCTCATGACACCAATATGTTTTAAAATATTCATATAAAAATATTGAAGAGCTTTTTTGTGTTTCTTCTGCTATTTCTGACCGTTTGTCTTTTGCTGCATTTATGAGATTTATAATTAAGATTTATGTTTCTCATTCATATTCTCTTCTTTGGTTCCAGAACTGTGCTGCTCATGGCGGCAGCGTTCTGGTTTGGTCAGTTTTGAGTCACATGCTGGTGATCCATGAAAGGGACAGAATTATGTGAAATTGACCTTTTTTAGCTTTATGTTAGAATGTTATTCCCTCATCATAAACATACCTGGAATATTGCCTTGACTCTCTCATCTTTAATCTCCCATGGCAACCATTCAGCTATGCAAAACTCCTGGGTGGATCTAGCACCGCCTTTGAGACGATTCCAAACTTCTGCCTCATAGATCACCCCTCCTCCGTGACTTATCCACTCAGCTCCTTCAGACTAGCCAGGAGCAATTAGCAAACACCTGGTGGAACCGCACATCTGCTGAGTCTTTTCTCAGTGCTGGTGAAAATGCTGCTAAAAGGTCGATTTATGTCAAAAAATGGCGCCATGTGCCTGGGAAACACACAATAGTAATACTGCCCCTTTAAATAAGTCAGTGATGAGAGGCTGTGATTTCTTCAGATGTCTGTTCACCTGAAGCAATCTGCTGCGTTTCCTTGGATAGAAAACGGTTTTGACCCATTTTAATAATAAACCAGACTTGACTGAACTGTTTGATATGTAAGTTCAGTCAGAAAGCATGAATGATTGGATGCGATAACTTTTTGTAGACCTCCATTAGATGATACGTGTTGTGAATTGACGCTACACTAATAAACTGACTGGAACTGAAACTGAGTTGAAGCCAACTTGCCTCAGAGATCCTTTCAGAAAACACATAAACATTGGTGGCAAAACGCTTCTAAACGTTATTTTTGTCAAAGAAGCTGAGGGCTGATGAGAGAAAATAAATCTAACTTAAAAGTAGCCTTTGAATTAAAAATAGATGACCATCTTACTTAAATATGTAAAGCCTTGTTAAAGACCGCACTGCGTCATCCATCGACAGACTGCCGCTGCGTTGCGAAATGAGCGCTCTGTCTCTCCCGCCTCCTTCGGAGGACACTTCAGACAATTTACGAGGAGTGCATTTAGAAAATTATCCGCCACACGGATCATTAAGAGGATCGATTTTTCAAATCAACAATTCAGTATGTAGATTTCAATCTAATCTTACGCGACGGCGTGTTTGTAGGTTGACCAGATCTGCCTTTCGCCTCTGAGGGGTTTTATCTGTCTGACAAAGAGAGCAGCCAGAACTCAGCTGCTCCGTGTTTACGGTGAACTTTTCCACACACACAGGCCTCTGTTTTCTTAAATGTAGACGCGTGCTTGTTTTGAGCCAGTTTTGCGGGTGTTTTTATAGAATCGAAGTGGTGTGAAATATTTGGCAAAGAACTCTTTGTCTTTCTGTATTCAACATAAACATCAAGGTTGTTCAGAGGAAAATTGTCTCATTAGAATTTGTACTTAACAAAAACACTGAGAGGCAATTATGGAACATGGCATCAGAATCTGGAGCTTCATTTCAACAGATGAGCCATTTTCATGCAATTCTTAAGATGAGGAAAAAGGCAAGATAATAGTTATTAATCTTTGTTTTTGGGAGGAGGGGGCAGATCTGCACAATCTGACATATTTGTTTACCAGAAACACGCTGTGATTAATTGCGGACCGCCTTGCAAAGAGTTTAATGAGTCCTCTGATGGGGAATAAAATTAGCAGTGCTCCGCAGGAGACATCAGTCTTTTAACTCCCACGCCTTACCAAAAACTTTAGTAATTATCGTAATAATCGATTTTAAACAGTTTAATGTTTCCGAATCAGATGTTGTTTATATTCATTACAGACGGAGAGGGAAGGCCAGGAAGACGAAGCACCGAGAGGGAAATCAGTTCGTCTGATTTGCTACAGTGCTACTTTCTCTCGTAGGAAAGTATCAGGTAAAATCCAAGGCTGTCACTATAGTGACGGAGCACAGCTCTAGGTTTTCATCAGCCATGTCAGCTAATGAGACCGTTCACAAAGCAATTAGTCTGCCGTTGCTCAGCACGTTGTTACTCTTCTCCTAATGGCATCACAACCTCCATTAAATAGACTGTGGAGGTGTGAAAAGATGCAAATGTTTTAAAGCTGGGTATAATATCAGCGAGGTCGTGACCCCACACTACGACCGATGAAGGTATTTGAACACATGGAAAGTTAATATCGATTTTATCCACGGTGAAACGGAGCCGGCGCTCTCAATAAATAACAACAAAGAGAATAGGGAGGAAGAAAAAAACCTTTAAGACAGCTGCTAATTAGTCTGGAAAGGGTTTTAATGACAGTAGATATTCCACAAGTGGAGGACAATAACAACAACTCGCTCTGATCTCGCTGTCTAAGCAAGTTCATCCTGAGAGTCTTCACAGCTGAAGTGTCTGAGAAAAAATATGAAGGCCAGACTGAGGATGTAGACAAAGTGTCATGATATGAGGAAAACGCTGAGGACCCAGGTCGAAAAGATGGAAAGATGATTTTAATGTTGATTCCAGAAATGCAAAAAGTCCAAAATCCAGGCAGCACAGCAAGAGTGGAAGGCTAAGGTTCAACACAGTGTTGAGCGCGCGCACACACACACACACACACACACGTTTGCACAAAACCAGGTGTTGCGCAAACAACTGGACAGCAAGACAGAATAGGCAAGGACCCGACAAAGACACAGAAACACGGGTGACATTAAATACACAGAGGGTAATCAGGGAAAGAGACACATCTGGGAACAATCAAAGGGAAGACAGGACAACACGAGACTCAACAGACACAGAAACCCAAAGTAAACACACAGAAAAACTCAAATCCACACAGAGAAAACCAAATCCTTACACAAAGACCAGGAATAATGTTCATTTGACAATAATAATAATAATGTCGGTCTGAGAGATGAGTCTATTACTGTATTATTTTAACACCAGAACAGAGGGAAGCGTTTTTGCAAAGATCAATCCGCCACAGATTAAGAGGGAGCCTCAAGAAAACGAGACAGTGTGTAAAAAAACTAAAGCTGCAGCAGAGCTGAACCAATCACTCGCCACCGGCTGTGGTTTAAGAATCGAAAAGTCTGTGGTCCTGTCAAAGCCCAGGTACTGACTTCAAACATTAAGTATTGACTTCATACGCTTTGCATTGAAAAATATTGATTCAGAAAAGTGTTTCTTCTGCTTCAAATGTGCCACGTTGGGTTTTTGTTATGAACTTGTGTTGCTTTTTTCCATATTAGTCCTTAAAATACCAACATTTACTTCTAATTTGATATTTTCTGTCTGTCCGGTTGCATCATTTTTAAACATTAAATCAGTAACGATCCGTTACTCAATACTCAAGCAGCCTTTTCACCAGATACTTTTTTTTAAACCCTTCCTTCTGTAATGTCTTGGCTTCTTTTTACTTTCGCTTGAGTGAAGACATGTTGAAGTTGTGCTACTCTCTGTCGTGATCTACACATATTTTCCTTAAAAGTTAAAACCAGGTTGATTTATGTTGAGTACAATGTAGTCACTTTTGTTTTCCAGAGGCATATAAAATAAGATTCAACTTCAATATCTTAATTCATCTTAGTGGAAGAATGAATGTTTCTTGCAGTGTCCTATGTTTTTTCCATATGACTGTATTATTTACAACTACAACTAGATTTACTTGTGCCGTTCTAGAGGCAGCAGCAGCAGTGGCAGTGAGTTGCGTTTGATAAACCTTTAGAACCAAAAGGTGAGCCCATCAGGTGCAGGGAGGAATATTTGTTCCAGTGTCTCATTTCCTGAACATTTTCAGATAAACCCGCCACCCTGTAAGATCTGCTTCTCTCAGTCTGATGAGAGCCTCGTACGTCTCTGCTGAGAAATAAACCAAGTCCAAAATTTCCCCTGACGTCCCGAAGAAGCCGAGCTTGGAATGTGTTTCATTTTTCTCTCACTTTCATCACTTCTTTCCCCTTATGTAGCCACACACAATCCGCTTTGCGTGTGTGTGTGTGTGTGTGTGTGTGTGCGTGTGGCTCTGGCGTCAGATGAAAGTTTTGTTGTTTTTTTGTTTTTTATCTGCAGGTTGCCTGATGCGGGGCTGCAGAAGGTAAACCTGGTCGGAGACGCAGCCGGAGCGTGTGAGAGGTCACCGAGGTCGCCCGACTCAGAGGTTTCCTTCGTGGTCAGAAGCGAGCAGAGAACAACATGCAGATTTAGCCAATCAAAAACAAGAGATTCATTTTTCAGCCTCCTGGAAGAAAGTTCATTTGTGTCCTGTTGTGATCTAAATGGATGTGATCATAAAAACCAACAGCAAAAGAGAACTTCAAACCAATCCCAGAAATTACAAAAATACCTGCTTTTCATTTAAATTGTTTACATTAAAGGGTCAGCTGAGGGTATTTTTTGTTTGTTTATTTATTTATTTATTTCAAATCTAAGTTTCTAAGTTTTAGATCATCAAGCTGATTTTTTTTAAATGACTGGGGAAAAAAGGCTTTTTTTTTTTTTTTTTACCAGCTAATTAGTTATAAAGTCAAATTTCATCCAAATCTGGTCCCCAGCAAATTTCTCCACATTTCTGATTAAATCCATATCTTCCTAAAAGATCAACTGTAATCCATTAGCATGCAGAGATGC
Organism: Alfaro cultratus; assembly: GCA_903066825.1. NCBI lineage: Eukaryota > Metazoa > Chordata > Actinopteri > Cyprinodontiformes > Poeciliidae > Alfaro > Alfaro cultratus. The sequence goes on along the minus strand of CAEFZX010026407.1, from coordinate 8,754 downwards.
AGTGCAATGAAGTTACTGAATGCTTACAAATTGCTCCTGTTTTTGTTTTAGATAGACAGATATAGAAAAGATAATGTTGTTGTTTTAATTCATGAAAAAAAACACTACCCCACCCGACAGCCCTATATGTGGAAACACATTTGCCCCCTAAAGCTAATACATGATTGTCCCTCAGCTCTTCTTGGTCAGCAGTGGTTTTCACCTTGGCTCTCTCCCATGGATCCAGTTCCCCCCCATTCTCTTTGTCGTTGTTCAATCATGAACTCTGACCTTAGCTGAGTCAACCGAGGCCTGCAGTGAGTAATTTTGGCCGATCTGCCAGTCCTGGGAAAGTCCCCCGCTGCTCCATGTATTCTTCATTTGTGGATAATGGTTCTCTGTGGTTCATTGTAGTCCCAGGAAATTGTCATTTTCCTTTATAATCTTTTATTGCTGGTTCAGATTTTTATTTTTTTTATTTTTTGGCCTACTTCAGTTCCCATTTTATTCTTGTCAGAATATTTTCCCAGAAGTGAGGGTTGGAAACCCGAGTTAGGCCTTCCTGTTTGCTTTCTCTCGCTGTGGTTTTTCGGAGTTCCAGAGCCACATTTCAGCCTCGTCAGACAGTTTCTGTTTCAGAGATGTGTTATGTGTTAATCTGCCTTAGGTGTGGCTAGTGAAACAGTGATTAATCATATTTGTTTCGAGGATCAGCAAAGGAGGCAGTTACAATATGTTTTTCCAAAAGGCCAACTTGGTTTGAATAAAAAATTTTCCCCACTTGAAAAGTTTTTCTTTCCTTTTTTTTTAAAAAATGATCTACAACATTTTAATGGGACAAAAAAGCAAAAATGGATGTAAGGAGCTCTACATCCATCAGAAAAGGCATTTTTATTGGCTACAGTAAAACGTGAGAGGTTGTGATTTAATCAGAGATGCTCAGAGACTCTGGCTGGCGGCCGAGTCTTTCTTCATGATTAGACTAGAATATATGGGAGCTGATTTAATCATGTTTTGTATACATGCTTGTATTTATTAAAAGTCGTCCTTTTTTTCCCTTAAAGAAAGATACAGCATACTATGACTTGGGCCGTACGATTCCACCGTACCTCTCTTGAAAGAAAACAAGAGTAGAACTAAAATTTAACTCTGTTTCTCTAGTTTTGGTAAATGATTAGTAGATTTTTTGCAAGAAAATAGTTTTATTGAAAAACATCCTTTGCCTCATTATCCATTATCCCTTGAATAAAGGATAAATACAATTTATACCTTGAATTGGCAAATAGATCAATTGATTTTGTGTTTATTAGTACAAGTTAATAAATGCCAAGATTCATATTTGCTTTACATGTCAGATGTTACCAGATTTATTGTCTATTTTTATGTTATTGTATCATTTACATTTTGGAAAGGACAAAGTTGTAAACCGATTGAAAAGATAAAAGCAGCTCAAAGGGCAATTTTATTAGTAGATAAGCTTTAAAAACTCAACTGTTTGTTCAACATTTATCAGAAAAGGATTTTCTGCTGATCTCACAAAGCTCGTTTCTGTGTCAGTTTTTGCTCTGCGCCTTAGGGAACAGCGTTTCATCTGTATGTTTTCAAGGCATTAGTTGTTTTTGCCTGTAAGATACAGTGATTTTCTCATGTGCATTTGCAGGGCTGATCAAAGCAATACTTCTGATTGGTCGTAAATGATGCAGCCAGTGATTTACGACCAATGAGCGACGGATTCACTGCTTGGATTAAAGTGAAACATCCTAAGAGCAGAAGTCAAAAATCTTCATCTGTAAATGGATTTACACAAAAACATACAAAACAGGCTTTTAACCTATTTGTTTTGGCTTAATTTAAACAGGAAATGTGGCCTAAAAAGTCATGATCTCTATATGTGTTCCAGGACTAAGTAAGAGCAATGAATGGCAGACCTAAAAAGGCAGTAGTCTTGTAGTTTATAAAGAAAACTGCCTGAAGGACAAACTCCTTCCCAATCCACTGAACGATCATTACTATTACATAAAAAGAGAGAGGTTGTAGAGAGGTCAGGTGGGACTGAAGGACCAATGAGATGCAGACCTGTGGAGCTATGGGCATGAGTCATAACTTTCTATTTTGATTTTATTTATTTCATTTCTATTAACATTTCTGTCAAAACGCCTGCGTTAACCTGAAGGCTATTTTTCACCCTCAGTCCTTAAACAGATGATAAAAGTCACCCTGTCCCACCATCTTTAGGTTGTGTTTTACACTAGATAATTCACCTTTGCAGTTTTACACATCCATTATTTTTATTTACAATTAATAAAGAATGAATCGACAGATCTGTGGAGTACTTAATTTGAAAAAACTTCAGGAGTCACACAGTATAAACAAAACTGGAGTGGCATCAGATTCTCAGCTGGATCTGAGCGGAGTCAGATCCGTGTGCTAGACGGCGGTGAGGCCGGCGATGCTGATTGGTTTAGAGACAATGGCGATGATGAAGAGAGAGGAGGAAGAGCTGGAGACGCCTCGGCAAACAAACTGGAGTTCGACCAAAACGGACAAAAGGAAATATTGTTAGATCCTCATTCTGCTGAAGAGACAAATCCAAAAAACAAGGAGGAACAAGAACAGCAAGGAGTGATCCAGTTAGGAATCACAGGCCCAGATGAAGACTTTTATTCTGGACTTTAATAATATGGTCTACATTTTATCAGACCATGTGATCTGAAACCACAGCAGCTTTCTACCTCTATGGACATTTCAATTCATCTGTCAGGTTCCAGAGCACAGACAGCCCAACAAATACAAAGAAAGAGGCTTTCTATTATACTTTTCTTTATTCTCAGGGCATGAGAGATAAAAGTGTTTGTGAAGGTTTGCTCTCTGAATGTGGCGGCTGATGGATTCCATTTCAAATACCATCTCTTGTCAAGCCTCAAGAAGGGGACTTGCTACAATTTGCACAAAGTCCTTTCATCTTTTGACGGGATGCTTTCTGTCTTCAACCTTGGGTTGAAGCTGCCTTTGCACACTCAGTGGATTAGTCGTCATTCGTGATCATAATGACTCACCACCCACTGCTCCTCCAGGCTCCATCAAAGGTCGTCCCTTCGCCGGTGTCACCCTCACGCAGCAGAATACAAAGGCCGTGGAGAAATACGGCACGGCTGCTCTCACAGGTGCCTTTAAAGAGATATGGTAATGCTGCGGCGCATTTTGTCATTTGCTGCACGCTCCAGTAGAGCGCCGTGTCTTGCTCAAGGACACGTTTAAGGATATTATTTCACCCCAAGTGTGAGCAGACGACAGCTAAAGTTCATCTTTTTTATTTAGTAGAGTGAAACAGAAATGGGCTTTTCAGTCCAGTGAAAGATGCCACATTACATATAAAAGCTGTTAAACTGATGACTGATCAGCCTGATGGTAGGGCAGCTGTTGCATTCAAGCTTTTATTTTGAAAAGCACCCTCTCCACCCAAACGAAAGCAATTAATTTCCATTTGACCATTTGCTTTGACTCTGCAGAGCCAGTGATGAAGAATGCTTCTCAAAACTCACTCACTTTCATTTAGGTTTAAAGTGACAACACATACAATGAAATATTTATGATTTCATTTACATCCTCTGCCACATGGATTTTTAAGATGTTTCCTATATAGGAAGCATACATATAAGATAATTATTTAGGTCTAGATATTTGTATATTTGTACCTTTTGTGACAATAGATAATGGGAAATTTAAGTCGATATTAAATTTAAGTAGTTGCTGCTTGATTAACTGATCATCAGTATCGATCAACAAAGAAACAAAAAAAGGAATCACAGCAGTTTCATTTAATCAGCACTAACCTCGAAGCCTTGAACTTTGTGAGAATTATTGTTCTTGGGTGCAAAACCTTTGAGACTGAAAACCACAGAAAAACCCCCCCTCAAATTCAGACATTGAAAGAAGTGAAAAATTGTAAAACATAAATAATAAATGGAAATAAAGCACTCCATCCCTGACACAATCCTCAATGAATGTTTGAAGTCGAAGTCCATAAATTTGCAATTGGGAAATGACTGACAAAATCTGACTAGTTTTGCTGGATTGGACATGAGAAGGGGGACGACGTCTCGTCTCATAAAAGATTACTACAGCATGGGGTAGGTGTATAAAGTTTGTAGGTTTAGGGCTGGAATATCTTTAATAAAATAATATCTCACAGGTCTATGTAAAGGCAATAGGATGGCAGGGAAACCAGATCACAAAAAAAAACAAGTGAGGAATGATTTAAAAAGAAAAACACAGAGTTATATACACTGAGGATTGAACGCAGGTGGAGACTTTAGGTGATCAGAACAGCTGTGGAAGGGAACAGGTAGGCTGAGGGAAGGTGAATAATAAACAGAGGCTGAACAAGAACTCATTCAGGAAAAGACTAACACTAGTCCAAGAAAACATCATGAACAAATAGATAATATTACTAAATACAAAGACATAAAGAGATACAGAAAGACCTTTAAAAATTAGTGAGCTGAATATGGCAAGACCTGCTGTGCGACAATAAGTATGAGAGAGTGGAAACTCAAACACTCTGGCATCGTTGTTTAACAGACAATGTGCAGCAGAAGTAGAGCCATCAGATATAACTCATAGCACATCATCACACCTTTTGGTAGCTTTCGAGCACGGTGGTGGAAACATGATGATGTGGGCTTCCTCTGCAACCTCAGGACCTGAACACTTTGCTGTCACTAAGTCAGCCGTGATTCACTGACAGCAAAGTCAAAAAGTGTGTATAATAGCATATATTTAAATAAAAGGACACATTTTTTGAAAATAAACGGGGGAGTCAACAAGGCGTAGCACTTTGTGAAACCTCATCCTTATTGCTACGGCGATTCGGTCTGCCTTCAGTGAGCTGACGTTCCACCTGTGAGCTTTAACGACGGGTTTCTTGTCCCAGAGAAACCCTTCTGGAAACACACTGGGTCGACAGCTACCTGCTTGGCTGCTTTCACTCCCAAATCCCATAATTAGCTCATCTCTCCCACTGTCTCTCTGCCTTCTGTGCTCTACTAGGAGACAGCCAAAGGAGTCTGTGTTGCATTTCTTTGTACTGTCACATGAGAAACACAAACATTTTCCTCTATTGGACCGGTTTAGCTCAGTTGGTTCTTTTCGTTTTCCCCCTTTTTGAACATTTTGTCTGATTCCGGCATCAACCACTCGCTGGTTGTTTAGTTTGGGCATTGCCTACGGATTGATTACCTTTCAGGGGTTCAACGAAATGACAGGAGGCCAAGCTAATTTGTGACGTGATAAATGGCGAGCTAAGCGACGGCAATCTACTGGGAGGCAAATAATCACGGCGACGTTCTGTGAGTTATTTCTGACTGTTAAGTACAAGAGAAGACAAATTTAGCTTTTGTGCAAATGTCTAAAGGGAGAAGGAGAACCAAATAAAAGCGCAAATTTATGGCTTCAGGGCTCAATTTGTAACGACAGTGATCTGAACCCAAGTGAAACAACGTCACAGGAACTACTTTTGTATTTCAATTTGTGGTGTAAAATTACGGAACAAGTTAAATGAGGAGCTTTTAAGTTTAATACAATTTAAAAGCAAATTTAAGGAGGTCATTTTCACAAGATATAGAAATATGGGTGCGAGTTAGCACTAATGTGTGTAAATGTGAGGCTAACACATATGAGTGTGTGTGGGTATGGATGTATGGATGCATATATTTAGACATGTAAACCCAGATAAGATGGAAAATTGATTAACCTATGTTTTTTGAATTATTGTTATTTATTAATGAGGGTCCATCTGAAGATATGGGATGAGTTTCTCACTTCTTCCTACTCCTTTTCAATCATGTTAGGATTATAGTGGCACAACAATGTGTGTCTGTTGCATTCCTTGTTCATGTGTGTGATTTTACAGCTGTCGTGTTCGAAATGAATAAGTAAATCATAAACTATCGCAGTGAATGAAGGGGACTTCTTGCTGCAGCAACTTGAAATGATCACCGAAGACGAATAAAATGACGTCTATTAAATAGCTGGATAGTCTCCGCCACGTTAGCGTATAAACGCAGAGGTGAAGAGTCTGAAAGTAAAACACAACTCATTCTAGTTGCGTCTTTTTTTTTTTTTTTTTTCATACATTTCGTCCAAAATGTATCAACTTCACTGTTTTCAAAAGTACATGTAACCGGGTTCTGCTTCACTCCACTGTACCAGGCTGGTCCAAGCGTGTTTAATGAAGACAAGGCGTTTACTTCCTGAATGTTTACTTCCTGGTTCGAATCAGTGCAACGACTCAGCTTCCCTCAGCACACTACAACAGAGCGTTATGTTAGCTTTTAACTTAGCACATGAAGTGTTTTCTATTAACAAAACTAAAAGTACAAAAACACTATTTGTCTAAGTTAATAAAAAATGATGTTTTATGTGTTGCTAAAACTTTTCTACAGTGTGCTGAAGAATGCAACTCACGTCTCGTGCAGCTTTCACAGGAGCCAGCAACATATAACCAGCCACACAGAGAGGGGGCGCTATTTCCCCACTGCACTGACACATATAAAGCCAGTGGGATTCTACAACCTAAACACTGCTACATACTGTATATTCATCCATGTGAATCGAAACCTTTCTAGAAGGCAGCAAAGGCCTTTCAGAAAGGAAAACGCTTTTCAAGAGGGAACGTCTTAGACAACACTCTCCACAGCTAACCTTCAGGGGACAGTTCAGGGTCCTTGAAGTGAGGCTGAGTTCAAAGGTTATATAATAACATCTACCTGCAGTCAGTGGCTCTCCTGGCTTCATGCTGATATCGAGCTGCTTTCTACACAGGAACTGGTGTTTATTTGCACAGGAAATGGAGGCAGAACGTCGCAGCGGAACAGAATACGGAAACGGTTGCATTCATTTTAGAAAGCCGTGGGACATTCGTACAGAAATGTTATTTAAAATCAATTCGCTTACAGTTGCACCCTGGATCCAGCGTCTTTGTGACACGTTATTAAATCCTAAACTATTCGAGCCAGAAACATCTTGTGGAAAGTATTCGTCGACGATGCACACCACGCCTGTGAAAGTGTAAGTGGGCAGGTCGTTAGGCGCATTAGAGGCAAATTAAATAGATTAGAGATGAGTTTCCTCCCCTGCCTCCGATCTGCTTCTCCTCCACGATAAGAATCTGGAGAAAAGAGCTTTCAATTCCGAAACCTATCTTCTAATGAGGGTTCTCGTTGGAACCGAGCTTACATTCTGTTAATGGATATGCTTTCAGACCGTCTCATCTATTGACCCGCAGTCATGGCGGCCTCTCAGTCTGCTCATCAGGGTAAGTGTACGTGCGAGGGGAGAGCTCGCTGTCAAGCCCACAGAGGAAAACTCGCTTCCGTTTGTTTGTCGTTTTCTCTTGGACAGATGTAATGGATCCGAGGCCGGGCTGAGTGGAACCCGTCTCGTTTTACGGGAACTGAAGTTTATTGAAGGTCTGGAGTCGAGACAAAAAGTCGCGGCCGTGATGCAAACGCAGAATGTTTATTGTGAACATTGCTTCATTTGAAAAAAAAAAAATAATAAAAAAAAAATATATATATATATATATATATCTTCTTAATAATTTTTCTTTACAGCCGTTAACGACATGCAGGGATGGTGCTGTTACATATTGTTATCTCTACATTGTTCTGAATGTGATTCTCAATGTTCTTGCATTCAAAAATGTGTATTAAACCAGAAGTGGTTAAAAAAAACTTTCATTTATTTATGATTATTTTTGACATATCAACTTCTGAACTTCTAAACTTAACCTTTAAATTGTACCTCATACCAGAAGGATTTTTTCCCCCCCTAACAATCTTTCCATGTGTTTTTTTTTTGTTTTTTGTTTTCAAGCAGATTGCAACTTCTGCTACTAAAAATTACTAACTCCATGCAACACTAATTTCCACAACAAATTAACTTGGCAGGAGCACAGAAACAGGAAATTATCATTGGCTTTACATAAATAAAATACAATAATTGCAAGTTTTGACAGCGAACCGGAATTCATTCGTGTGCAATTCCTCTCTTATAATTACATCCAAAAGCTCAGTAGAAAAGGGAAATCTTGGGTGATTAAATCTTAAATGGTGATAGACTTTCCCATTAGTGTGTAAAGAGAGGCAGAACCAGTGCAGAACACTCCAGTCAGTCGTTCTTCATTACAGCATGCAGATATTAGTGTGGGCTCACACTGCATATTAACGTAAAAACATTATCCGTTCATTCCACCAACAAACAGATCATGGATAGGTTGGGTTTTTTTTGCCTCATGAATCCAATTAATGCTTTTAATTAAAGAGCGCTTGTTTCTTTGTTCCGCGTTTTACTTAGGCTGCTGAATCCTGGAACATTTTAATCCGATAACGTTTGCTAAAATTTCTGAGCGAGAGCGAAAAGCTTTTCCTGCAGACAATGCCACGACGAGGATCACAGAGCGCGATTCGAAAGAGCTCAAACGAAAAGCCCCTCTTCGAAAACACCTTGACGATATCGAACCTCCAAATGCGAGAGGGTCTGTACCGTTGCGAGTGTTTGTCTTTCCCCAAACCTATTTTTCTACTACTTGGTGCAGCCCAACCTGTGAAAGCTGAGTTCGGTGTCCGCAGCTACACACACGATTGACAGAAACTTAGCAATTGAATCGTAACGTACAGTACAGGCCAAAAGTTTGGACACACCTGGTCATTCAAATGGTTTTCTTTATTTTCATGACTATGAAAATTGTAGATTAGATTGTAGAAAAACCTGACA
>CAEFZX010026405.1:0-47533 GCA_903066825.1 Alfaro cultratus | reverse complement strand
TAAAAGTATTACTGATTAAACTTTAGCTTTAATAACATAAAGCTACATAATTTTTAAAGTTTAATCAGTAATACTTTTATAACAAATTTATGTCAGATCATATTTCTTGGTTAATGTCAAGTTGTCATAACAAAGACATTTTGAATAATGTCAACTTTGTATTAAAAGTCTCATGATTTACCAAATGACACTATATGATAAGTCATAAATATTCATGAAGACGTACTCATGTTCATGACAGGTGTTATGTCATGTTTATGACGGTGTCATGACAGTCTTATTCACAACCCCTTCAAAAATAAAGTGTTACCGCATTTTTCTTCTTTGTTGAAACCCTCTCAGTCCACAATTGTGCAAGACCAGCTTCATTGTGAACAGCAACAGTTGTGAGTCAGCAGCTTCCCAGCTGTTTTTTCTTTGTTGTCTTTGGAAAACTTACACAACATCCAATGTTTCCCTTCCATCTGAGAGAGACAGTTTGGGTCAGCTAGTTAAAACTTTGACACAACTGTATATTCTTATCAGAAAATAACTCCCCACCCCAAATACTCATCATTTGGAAGGCCATGCCAAAGATCTCTGCTAAGTATCCCCACAAGTCTGGTCTGCTCCATGAAAGCAACATATGTAACAGACCTCAACCATGTCTGGTCAGACCTATGCAGAGTAACTGAAGTTGCTTGGAGAATATTCATTATTCATAGCACCCTAAACAAGGGAGGTCAGATGCATGCTTTAAAGCATATACACACGTAATCATTTTAGATGCATTTAGTTGTTTCATCTTAGTAGCACTGGCTAAGACAACTATTCTTTTCACTGCGGTTTTCCAAAATTTACTTTGAAAATATCCCCATTAACCTCTCAAACAATAACTGACACACCAAAAAACAGATGAGATTTTTTTTAAACTTTATTTCTATAAAGGTGTTACATGCTTTTATTTAAAAATCAACACTACTATATACAATGATACATTTTAATAAATATGTCCTCCTCAATGGTGTTTCAAGGCTGAAACATATTTAGCCAGCAACATGAGTTTTTCTCTGTAAATTTCACCTCTAACTTTCCCTTCTAAAAAAATGGATTAGACATGTTACAGGATGAGAAAAATATGTGATCAAAATAAATCCTTCCTTCTAAGCATCAATGTTATAAATAGATGAGAAACTAAATAATCACCAGATACGATTTAATAATTTTTTTTTTGCTGAGAAGTGATAAAATATAAGAACAGAAGCCTAAGACTGCTCTTTTCTGTCTACAAATGCTTTTAGAGGACCCACACACAGAAATAATCTATATGAGATGAAACATGACAAACAGAACAAACCCAAAGGCTTTAAAACACATACAGGATACTCTTAAAGTAATGTATAGACTTCGGCTGCTGAACTTTTCTCAGAAACTATTCTTTGTTAATGCTTTGCCAAACTTGTAAACTGCCCTGACATGGCCAAACACAAAGAGCCAAAAAGAGGCAGTAGGCAGCATTATGTACCAGAAACAGGGGATCTTACAAGGCAGTGGAATGTGAACTGCACCAAGCCTAATAAAATAACAGAAACTAGACTTACAGAAACTGGCAAGAGAATGACTGGAAAACTGTTCAGATATAAGTTCACTCCGTGCCAGAACAAGCAGGGAAAAGTAGCGTGTTATTTTTAACTTAACCAGAGTTCCAAAAGTTAAGATCTATGTTAGACAGAAGCTTTAAGAAGAGTGGAGGAAGCGGTTGAAGGCATTGTAGGCTGATTCCAGATCGAAGAGCATCTGGCGAACCTGGTTATCATCCAGCTCATCTGAGGCAGACATGCTGCTAAGGGTGGTCAACCTGTAGGAGAAATCCGGTGAGAGATGACAATTTGCTGTGCTTCTGCTATTTAAACTCTAACCTTGTTATATGTAAAGGGAACATAAATATCCACTAATTTTATGCAATTACATCCATTCGGAGGTTTGCATGCTTGTATGTGCAGCTTATTTAAATTAATTCTTTTCCCAGAAATGACTGATTACACATCAAACAATTTCAATAAATAAAAATATCTTTGATGTGTGTTTAAAATCATTGTCCAGTTAGAGCACTCAGCTCTGTCCAGTTTTTACCTACCTATCTAAACCTCTGACCAGCAACATAAAAAAGCAACAAAGCATTTGGTACTAAACTGACCCTGGAGTCTCTTAAAAGTATTGGAATAAAGGGTCCTCCCTACAACTCACCAGAGGTTCACTTTGTCCTTTGCCTCAGAGTCTGGAGGCATGTTGCTCATCCTGTTCATGGTTTCCATCAGCTCTCTCAGATCTGGTTGGATCTGTAGTCATGAGAAGTAATCACCATGAGAAAATTTTCACTTTTTAACTTTTTGCAGATTGCAGGCTTAATATGTGTGTAAAGTCAGAATCACCTCATCCATGGCTCTGATCTCCAGTCTCAGCTTGTCCATAACAGTGATGAAGAGCTAAGGTTCACAGATGGTGGGAGATAAGACAATGTTAAGGATGTGTTAAGTTTACCATTGATAGTGCTTTCTAGTTTCCGATATTCTGCCAGTAGCTCATATGACCAATGGTGGAGTTGCAAGGGAATAGTAATGGTAATCTCCACTCTCACTTCAAAATAGGTAGATATAAATTTACTGTTTGATACAGTGATTGAGAGAAAGGACATACAGAAACTATATCTGCGATGCAACGGTTCAGGTTGCCCTTATCGTCTTTGATGGTAATTGGTCGATCTTCCTTAATCCTCTCCATTGCAAGTGGGCAGTCAAGCTAAAGGACAAAATAACAGACACGTCAAAGTGGGAAAAATTACCACAAAGCAGCAGTTAGAAATTAGTTAAATAACTCTGATGTTTACTCACTCTGTATTTCCTGCAGAATTCATCGATGGAGCCCACGTCAGAGCCTTGCACCTGTTTGAAAGCAGCTTTATACTGAACCAAGAGTCTGGAGCAGGAAGCTGTGTACCTAAAAATACAATTTCCTCCAGATCACTGACGCATACATTCATATTTAAAGGCTATGTGCTAAACTGAAGTGGAACTTACTCGCTGGGGGATACGCAGTCTTTGATGTAAGCCTTCTCCAATGCCTGCAAGGTCTTTACAACAGCAAACAACTCGGCCATGTTGTCGTACCTTAAGAAACGAGATAAATCAAATGTTACAGCGATGACCAGTTCAGCTCATCATTAAGCACATTGAATCAATGCAAAGCTTACTTTTCTCGTTCCCGTGCGTTTTTGTACAGTTTAACCTCCTGCAACATCAGAAGTTAGAAGGTTCAATTCAAACGGATAAATTGAAGTACAATTTTTAAAAGCATGAGGACTTTCAATTTTTTTCTTTAAAGTTTACACAGAAATTTATAAAAAACATTTACCTCATATAACTCAGGTTTGTTAGCTGGAGCTGTGTGGAAAAAAAATATGAAATTAAGTAAAATACTGGAGATGACAATGAAGGAGATGAAGATGAAGGAGATGACACTTCAGAGGTCCTGATGAATTCATAAAAGATGCATTTCGGATTAATCTTACCTGCCCCGACTCCTCCACTGCCTGCTATCCCATGGAACATGATGCTGATGTTGCAGATGTTGGTCTAAAAATAATTGTTATTGTTTATATATAATTGTATATGAAAAGCAATCAATTCTTCTTTCTATAACGTTCTTCGTTTTAAGCCCTAAAAACAAAACTAAAATAAATTGTTCTTTGTTCTGCCATATAAATAAGTATTTATAGACCTAGGCTACCTTATCTCATTATCGCCTTCCTACGAATAGAATTTAATTTGTGTCTGGAAAACTGGAAATGAATCCAATCAGATCGTGTTTTTTTTAACATTGACAGGAATTTGCAGCAGAAAAAGTTATTTCGTCTTATATCTTTACCGACCATCTCTGTTCTATGTAACTATGTAACATGAGGTTTTCTGTTATTAACAGAACTAATGAACATTGTTGTCATGACATGACATTTATTAATAACTTCACGGTTTGATCTTCGAACCTTGGCCTTGTTAATAACCAGGAAATGTGCAATATTCTTGGCAAAAAACTGACATTACCTGGAAGAAATAACAACCATATTAATGTATTCTTTTCAAAAAAGTCATAATAAATTAAAAGTTAGTCATTTATACAAAACTAAATAAAGTTAGATGTCGAAACAGTCGAAGCTAACTTGTTAGCACTTCCTTAATGCTTTTGTGAGACTGAGCTCCGATATTTATGTATTTTTAACCAATAAACGACACGTAAAGATCACGTACCATATTTCTATACATTATAACGCCAATGTATTTATTAATACGTCAACGAAAAGGTTACAGAGTTCAAAACTAGATGACATATTCCACTTACCCGTTCGATAAAATGCTATAACACAGATGTAAACACACCCTCAGACCAGGACCAGCATACGTCAAAATAATAGGTGCCCATTACGTCTCTGAAAAAAATCTCCCGAAGTAGGTATAAAAAACCCCCCAAACAAACATAGACTGTAGGTATTTAGTAATATTCCATTAGATTTAATATCGTTAACATTTATGTGACGTAAACACGCATGTTGAGTTTTAACCAACCCTTGTTTCTAAACAGGCAAACGAAACGGACAGCTTATTGTTAAGGCGGCAGACTCAAACTGAAACGAGTGAAAAGAAAAGCCTTTCTTAAAAAACGTTTAATGTGTTTTCGTCGTCAAGGTTGGTAAGTACGGATCCCGTCTGGTCACATCGGAGAAAAAACAGAAAAGAAAAATCTTGGCCACTACTTAATAACGCGAGGGAGAAAACCGGAGTTCAGTTTATTGTGTCCAACTTTGGAGTAGTCCCTAATTTTGCAGTTGATGGAAAACCCGGAAAATATTTACCTTCTACTTTACGTCACAGCATTTCATGTTTAAATGGGCTGTTCACAACACAAATATCCCAATTTTACGCGTTCAATTTTACTTTTTACCATTTATGTAGGGGTTTCTTTAGAAAAAATAATTTTAGCCAGTCGTTTGTTTGGCAGTAATTCTGCGTTATTCTTTATATGTATTTCATCTTCTAATTTGAAGTGTTATTCTTTATTCTCTTACATTTTTAATGGATCCATAATGCCTTAAAATGTTATTTTATTATGTTTTCTATCTTGTTTTTGTATGATTTTAGAGTAGCTACATTATAAGGTAATCCAATGTTTTGTTTTACTTTTTATCTACGGCCAAAGGGTTTTAAAATAGTTTTTAAGATTCCAAATGTTATCCTTTTTTAATATCTGTCTAGTGTTTTCTTATTTATGATAGCATTTAATCAGTTCTACAATTTATGTATTTTTATCATGATTATTATTAAAAATAATAAAAAAAAAGTAATAGTATTTTTTGTTGATGAAAGTATTTAGAGCAACAACATATATTGATATACCTTTGAAGGAAAAATGTAAACCCTTTTTTAATGTTTTTCAGATCATTTTCCATTATGAAAAATTCTAAGGCAGCACCGCAGCGCTCTGCTCAGGAAGAATGTGGAATTTGGTTGGACACAGTGCAGCTGAAAGAAAAGGCTAAAAAGGTGATTATTGGAGTTTGAAACAAATGGAATTGTTACCTTATGGTCTTTATTTACTGTTTTTTCACTGCTCTTTTTGTACCCTTTTTTATTTCCCAGAAACGCAATGCCCGTCCTATCTCTAAACTGTTGAATCCCTTGGCTAAAGGTGGAGGGTACAGCTTGGCTGTAGCCCTCAACTTCACTCAGACTAAAATGGAGATGCCAAAAACTAAACAGAGTTCCATATCTGCTTTTTTTGCACCTAAACATAGAGGTAAGCAGCCAGTAGCTTCCTAAATGGTAAAATGTTTTTTTTTTACATGAATAGTGTTTGCATTGATAAAGTATTGAAAATTGTTGAGACTTGTGAGATTTGATGGTGTTTTCAATGACTGCTTGAAGAAAAGAAATGTTCAAAGCTAGCTGGAATATTTAGTTTTTTACATTTCACTGAACGTTTCTGAGCTGAACAGGTTGAAATCTATGCATGGTTTCTGCAGTTTAAAGAATCTGGAAAAGTACTCCTTTTGAATTAGTTATCTTCTAAGTACAAATATTATGAATATTGAAAACGACAACATAGTAAGCAAATATCAGTTTCTCTACATCTTAGCCTTTGGTTGTCCTAATGTTTAATTTATCCATCTATTTAACCATTATGCAGTTTGTCCATCAGTCTTTCCATCTTTCCTTGTAGATCTACTTTGGTTGCAAAATGTATCATAATGTCTGAGAACTATAATATTTACTTTAAGAATTGGCCAAAAAAGGCCAAATGATTCTAGAAATTTGTGTTGCTAATGATAAATGTCCGAAGTCAGTATAAAGATAATAAAGCTTGAATGTGATAACTAGAATAACTTATATTTAAAATTAATTCTTCCAAAAGTTCTCCACAAGATGTCTTCCATTGAAGCACCAAGCCTGGATCCAGGACAGCCCTCGTCGCCGTCCACCACAACCAGACCCGCAACTGTTTCGTCTGTGAAAAAACGAGCACGTGAAAATTGTTTTGAAAACTTGGATTTGGAGTCTGATGCCGGTATGGATTATAATTTGGAAAAAGAAAATGTGCCAGAGACCAACACAACTACATGGCACAATGAACGAACCCACTATTCAGCGTCACTAGATGGTAAATCTGCAGAGTGTCAACCCCCTCAGTGCAAGCGGAGGCTCCTTGAGCCCTCACTGCTGGATGATGACAGTCAAATCGCTCCGCAGCCCTGGAGTCAGGACCCTATGTTCACCTTTAGCGAGTATTCTGAGGACTTCAGCAGCTCAGAGTCTAATTTTATAAACAATATTCTGATTTCAGAGAGCTTTGGAAATCTAAAAGAGGGAACAACATCAACTCAGAAACCTGCTGAAAACTGTTCTCATTTAAAAGACGGGAAAGAAAATAGCAGATTAATCTCCTCTAAGTCTCCAAGTAAATATATTTCTTTATCTCATCTTGGAACTTGGTCAAATCATAAGTGGGAAGAGGTGAAAAACACTTCACCACAAAAACAAACCGATCACTTGGGGAGCAGTGTTGTAAAAGAATTGCATTTTGACTCATTGTGGAGAAACACAAGAATCTCTCCTCTTAAGAAACAGCAGAAATGCAAGGAAGCAGACGAGGACAGTTTGGCCACGTTGTTCACTCAGGACTCAGAGGGCTTCAGGGTGATAGCACATCGAGGCCTCCAGACCAGGAGCCCACTCAAGAATAAGAGTAACCTGAGCCCTGGATTGGTGAGAAGTTACAAACCCGTGGAGGAGGAGGAAGAGGATGAAGACGATGAAATGCTCTTTACCCAAGACTCTCAGGGAAACATGGTGATCAAACACTAAACAACGCCTCTGTGTCCAAATCTGGAAGTTTAATTGAGCAATTATTATTATTGTAGTTTTCACCAGGATTTTTTCACACATCTGAATTTTTTCTTCTACTAGCGAACATTCTTGCAAGTCAGACCTGAGAGATATTTTCTTTATTTGAAAAATGACAAGCATTACATAAATTTATTGTAAATTCAACATTAGTTTTATGTATATTTCTATCTGTGTTATGCTAGTGCTCTGTGCTTAATTTTATTGCAAATTAAAGAGATACAAAGACATAACGAGTGCTAAATTATACTACAGACAAATTGCATATTTGTAGTGCAAAGCAGCACATCTGAGTGTATTACATCCATCTGAGCTCAATCCTTTTACTGATTACAGCAGCTATAAATGCAAAAACCTCATAACTAAAATAGGAATAAACAATCCAGTAGAGAGAAAGTATAAAATGTTAGTTTTATATTTAAAGATTTAATTTTCAGTAGCTACATGGTCTCATATAAATGCCTTTTTTGCTATGGCACAGACATGTAACAGATGGGTTCTAGGTTGGTTTCAGTGTAATCTGATCAACCTGTGGGGGTGGGGAGATTTAACAGCTGAAAATGCCCCCCACCCCAAAGAAAGACTAACTGTAAAGTCACAAATACAGTTATAGAGGTTAACCTGACAGTCACTATCTATGACATCCCTTTTGTATCTTCCACCCTGCTGAAGTATTCATACCTCTTCCAAATTTTGTGGATACCATGAACTTTAATATATTTTGTTAGGGTTTTGTGAGAAACCAGCACATAAAGAAATGCATAATGATGCATGTTTTACCTTTCCGTTTTAAATGAATAAACATTTTAAAATGTTTCATCTGCCAGTCTTCTGGGGTGAGTCTCTACCACCTTTGCACATTTTGAGCATCTGTGAACAACTATGTTGATATAATTCTCAACTAGATTAGGTCTGGACTTTGACTATGCCACTTTTACACATAAACCATTAAACTGTAGAAATGGATGTTTATTTATTTCAAATATTATATCCTCATTCACAGTTCAAATACGTTAATATGCATTTTTGAGAGATATTTGTTTGAAAAGGAGTATAAAGGAGAAGTATAAACTTATTTAATCTTACCTCATTTCTTTTATGTCTAAAAAAAATCCCATTGTATGTTTAGCATTGTTATTCTGCAGAAAAGTGAACTTCCACCATTTAGCTTTATTCATCTTTCTATAAATCCTTATCTGTCCCTGCTGGAGAGAATCATCCCCACAGCATGATGCGGCCACCACCATGTTTCACACGTGCCATAAAACTACTCCAAAACATTATCAGTGACTGGTCAGTTGTGCTCATTTGCCTTCATGATGCTCTTTGAACTGTCTGGACTTTATACTGAGTTTCTATTACACACAGATAAACTTTATTTACTAGTTAGATGAGGTTTGAACGCAATTATATGCACTAAATTTTATTTAATGGTAGTGAGTGAAAGGCTACTGGATACACAGGTATCCTGAATTTTTGTGAACCTTTATAAAAGTCATTATCCTTACAATTCACAGCTACACACTACTTTTTGTTGGTCTGTCACATTAAACCCTAATAAAATACAATGAAGGTTGTGTTTGTAACGTTACAAAAGGTGAAAACATTGAAGGGGGTGTGAACCCATTTAAAAGGGATTCCTGACATGCATCTCATCCTGCAATCTCAGTGGGTTCTGTCACCAGCTTGGAGCCGTCCCAAACGGTCTTGAACTGCTCCGGGACGGGAAACTCCCTCTGCAAAGAAAGCAAATCAAAAAGATCCCGCTGAGTTCACCAGCAAAGCCTAATGTCCCCACAAACTGATATGCTTATCTCTGAGTGTGGAGCCTCCCTCCTGTTTTCTCACTCACATAGTCATCGTCTCCCGCTGGGATCAGGATGTTCATCTCAGAGCTCTTGGCACTGACGATGTCGCAGTTGAGAGCGGCTTTGCTCAGGTAGACCTGGCAGCCCTCGGTCTTGTTGATAGAAATGGTAGGAACAACTCCCAACACCTGCAGAGAGGAGGGAATAAAATCATCTGGCAGGTCACTGGCTTGTTTTAACATCTTGAAAAACTAACCGCTGTACAGTGCAAGTGTTAATCTTGGCACATTTTCATGGCCCAAAACACAAAAATATCATGAATGAATAAACAAGGCATTTGTTAATTTATGTATGCCATAGTTTAAATAAAACTGGAAATGTTTTATTGAAACTATAAACAAATAAACAATTATTTATGTTGAATAAATAATTGTTTCCATAATTATTTAAATATCAATGACTTATCAAATCAAAAATTTTATATTTAAATGTACTACTCAATAAAAAAATGTATCTGAAAATACATTTTGTATAAATTGTTTTGTTCTGAGGTGAAATAACACTAAAAATAGTTCAAATCTGATTGGTTCAGCAGGACAGTAAGTTAACTCTAGATAAATCACCTTTAGCTATACCAGTCTTAAATCTATTCATTAACTTTGGTAACGAAAGATTAAATAAATGTAAAATATCTTGCTGTGAAGAACTTAAAAATAAAAATAATTATATACATAAAAATATGTTTGTTTAAATTTATATTTGTTATTTAACTAGGCAGTATTTTAAGACATGAACACATTTAGAATGTCACTTTTTTAAAGACATTTATTTGTGTTTATTCAATTATGTCTCTTTTGGTCCATATAGTAACAAGGGTTAGGAGGGCAGGGCTACACTGGATATATTTAAAGGTGATAATTGGCCAGATATCATCTGAGGGGCCACTGAAATAGTTCAGGTTATATATATATCTTTACTAACCTGTAGCTGAATGCTTTTAGAGTTGATGATCTCTACGATCCCAACAGCATTCTCAAAAACCAGACCGAGCTTTTTACAATTATCTGGGGAAAGACCAAACAAGCCAATATTAGAGAAATTGTTAGAAGGGTCGTATAATTATAGCTCTATGTCTCAGCAGCTCACCTACGATGATGGAGTTAATTTTGCCTTTGACCTGCAGGGTGGAGTTGTTGCAGCCAAAGACGTACACCACCTGTTTCAACTCTGTCTCCTCAATCACTAAGTCGTGTTTCTGCTCAAAGTTTTCCTTCATCAAACAAGACAAGGCGCACGCATGAGACCAGGATGAATCACGGTAAACTTAAGTTATATCAATAACTTAAGTTTTGCGTACCACCCTCCACTTTTTTCCCTCCAGCTCCAGCAGAGGGAGTCTTTTCTGGGCTGCTGCTTTGGGAGCGTTCACATTCTGGGGATCTTTGGTTTTGATCGGTGATGCTTGAGAACGAAGGTTGGGGTTTTTATGAGTCTTCTGCTCATCTGAGATGTGCTTCAGACCTAGACATGTACAAATAGATCTCAGTAAATCAAATGTTCAATTTACACCAGTCATTTAATTTAAAAAGCAAAACTTTTGCATAGATTAATTTTTATTTTTGCTAATATGTTTCTCAAAAAAATATATCTCCAAATAAATATATTAAGCTTACAGAAATGTGTCCAGCACACATTCATTGACACTCTCCCTATGGAGGACAATCTAACAAGGGTATTACTAAGGGGTTTGGTTGTTTACAGAGTGCAACATGAAAGGATATTGATAGAAAGTTTAGTGGAAGGAAAATCGGTGACAAAAAAAGTCTAGCGTCAAGCTACAGCCTTGAAAGAACCACTGCAGAATAATGAATGTGACACAAAGGATACATTTTAGAACAAGTAAAGACTGGACCAGTATTGGGTTTACCTTTAGTGATGTCCATGCCCTGGTTGAGCTGGGCAAACAAAGCTGAGTGCTGAGGTGTTGCACTGCCCGTTTGAGTCTTGGAGTCATCATCAGTGAAGTCCGGAGGAGGGCCAGGAGGAGGAGGGGGAGGCGGCGGACAAGGAGCACTGGGCGGCGGAGACGACTCTAAGAGAGACACAGGAGCAATGGGACCCTGTGGGAAGAAAAGAAATGTTCTGCATTGTGGTTGAGGAAAACTTAAAGCTGTGACATGTTTTAGAATCAGCAGCTGTAGTATTCAAATTGTCCATTTGAGGGAGTGTTGTACAGGTACTGACTTTTCAGCACTAAATTGAAGCGGTGAGACATTAGAGTGGTAAAACTTAAAGTTGCCGGTTCCTAACTCTTCTATATGGATGAATTCAAACTAAGAGTAGAGTTCTTGATGGGACAAATACTTCATAACTTTTTATCTCCCAAACGACACGATTCTCAGCTGAAAAATCTAAAGCTAAGTGACACAAAATACAGCACAATTCATACTCAACAATTCAACCACTTAAATGTGGCCTAAATTTATTAGGCAAGGAAAAAAGAGTTGATGAGAAAAACAAAAATAATCCCAAACTAACTAATAAAACACTGAAAGATGAAAGGGGAAAAATCTGAGAAACAGAAACCATAAGATAGAGGTGAGAAAACATAAGACATGAACAATGTCTTATGTTGGAATGATCTGGCAGGATGTAAAGAAGACAGACTGACTCGTAACTGCAGTGGAGGTGATTATTCACAGGGGAACCAGGTGAGTACAATTAACAGGATGCAGGGAAGCTGAAGAAAAATGACTAATGAAAAGGGGCAAATGATGGAACAAAAGGATAAATATAAATAGTAAAATAATAAAAAGCAAAACACAAGGTGTGTATAAGGAAGAGCTAAAAGTATCAATACGAAGTACAAACATGTAAGGATGACTGAGTGGAAAAAACCAAAATATAATCAGATACAAAAGCGATTCAAATACCAAAACAAAGGGACAAACAAAACACAAACACACATCAGTTAAGAAGCTCTGAGGTCTGCCTTTACTATTTTCTGACATTTTAAAGACCCAGTCATTAAGTCGTAGCCATAAACTTATTGAGAGATTTATAGAACCAGAGAGAATAAAGGCAAAGTCTTTCTGGGTTAAATTATCTCATGCTGCACAGTTAACACAGACTGCAGGCCAGAACCTGGTTATCAGTAAGCCCACAGAGGACAGCTGGAACAAATATTTGGCAGCTCACTGACTCAAGTTGTAAAAAGTGTGCCACTGACAGGCACACTAACTTGCTGGAACAGTTTGCTGCTGTGGTTTTTTATTTCAGACTTTAAGCCCCAACTCCGGCTCTTTTTCTTTGCCCTGTTGTGCTGCGGCCGGACCGTACGTACATGTGTCTGTATGTGAGAGAATGGCTCTGTCACTAAACCCGTAAATGAGCGGCAGACGGCAGCTGTGCCGAACAGCAAGCAGCCCTGCAGTTTAGGTTACGGCACAGGCAGCGAATGTACACAGGCCCCTTTTGTCGAGGTTCCTCTGTGAAGAAATCCTCCATTCAAGTAAACCCTGAGGACCACCTGTTAGAGCAGCACACTTCCCTGCTTGTGCACGCACACACAGCAGCTCTGTCGTCTGACTGCAGGAGCAGCAGCTGACACAAACAGCCTCTGCAGGCTCTCAGGTTTCCGCGTACAGAAAACACATGTGGTCACAGTTGTTCAGCATCAGACAGATATTTATCCTCACATTAAAGTAGCAGAATATGATTTTTAGCGCAAACATGGAGATGCAGCTGTCCATAAAGCTCAGCGATGCACCTGGGTTTATTGAGGCTGATTAGCCCAGAGAGAAATGCATGCGGAACAAAGACACATTGTGGTTTTAGTAGGAGCCATAAGAAATTTCTTGGACTGAAGTTTCATCATGTTGGAGAGCTTTGTAAATTCTGGAGACAGATCTTAAAACCTGAATAAAATGTGGCGGTTGTTTCAAACTAGAAGTTGACCGATACATCGACTGGCTGATATTTTGTGCTGATATTTGTGCCTTTTTATTCTCGTATCGGCATTGGCCGATACTTGGATGCATTCGCTGATCCATTTTCAGATCACATGATTGGATGCAGTAAGTGAGATGTTCAAAGCTTGGGATGTTGTTTTATAACCTAACTCAGCTTTAAACTTCTCCACAACGATACCTCTGACATTTCTGGGGTGTGCCTTAGTGCCTTTTTGTTCACTAAGATTAAATTACACACAGTCTGACTCTTTATTTGGTGATTTCAGAAGGAAGTTTGTTGCAGCGAATTTTATTCAGGCACACCAGAGGGAAGGGGGGCGAGTACACTTGAAAGCCACACTTTTCTGTCTTTTATTTTAAAGAAATTTAAGAATCGTGTATTATTTTCCTTCCACTTCAGAATTATGCACCACTGTGTGTTGGTATATTGCATGTGATCTGCAAGAATTCCTTAAAGTTTATAGTTTTAAAGTTTGAGTATATTTATGAGGTACTTAGCCGGAAAAAGGTCAAATTAACTCAAAAGATTTATTTTCCTGCCATCATAATCTCTGGGATCTACTGAGGAGTTCCTGAGCAGGCACTTCCAAAACCAGGAGTGTGTGTGGGAGTGGTTGGTGTTTTGAGAGCCCTGCAGAGACCTGTGATGTGCAGCCACTGAGGAGAAGTTCATTCATTCATTCATGCTCTCTGCAGTGGTTTATGTAACCCTGCTGCTTTATCTCTAAAAATGGAAATGTTTGCAAAAAAAAAAAAAAAAAAAAGCTGGTTTAAAAATATCCGAGCAGAACCACAGCTGAGATAACACACCAGTGATTTTCTTCTGCTTACCAGCACATGTTGGAAAAGACAACAGAATTAATTCAGATTGTTGTAATTACAAAAGAATCCGACTCACAGTCTTGCTCCACACCAGTCCTGTGGTGTGGTGCTGCTTGATGAAGGACTGCATCTCAGTCCAGATTGACAGGTAGGCGTGTACCCAGTCCACATGACGTCTGTCGCTGGGAGAACAGGGAGTGTGTGGGACAGAGGAGACCAACGTGACAGTCAAAACAGGAAGAAGGAGGAAGATTAGAGCAAAAGTAAGCTAAAAGGGAACAACTAGGAATGGACCAGATCTCATAGATCTATGAAATTATTGCTGGAAATGAATTATCATTGAAAGTAGCTTTAAAACATTTTTGTACAAAACACTTTTAGAGGAAGAGAATATGCCACAAAATAATAATAAATCATCTAACTTGAGCTACCTACCTGCTAAAAGTGATATATAAGTCTAATGTCATTTTAAAAATGGAAAAACAAAAGAATGTACTTAGGTCAGAAATTGTTAACAATAAAATATCTATTTGCCCAAATAGTCAGAGAAGCAATTAAAAAGTAGAAAACATCTCATGTGACAAACGAAGCTGAACAAGGGACTCATATTTATTGCTAGCAGGTGCAGCAAAACAGGAGGATAATAAAACAAACTCTAATGCTCACTGGCAAAGAACTACAGCAAAGAATGGCATCTTGGGTTTACCAAGTCCTCATAACAATATTATATTGACCCATTAGGTACAGTCAAGGACATATCCTGTGGGTTTGTTTCTCCCCAAAATACTGTGGAAAATCTTTTAGAGCAAAAGGATTCATTAACTCTTTGAAACACTAGAACATTTTACATAAAACTGGTGGTGTCTGCCAAAGCTGAGGATGGGTTACCATTGGGTTTTTTGGTGGGATAATAATGACAAACCAACACAGAAATGGTTCACTTGGCAAAAAAAATAAACCTTCTTCTTATCTAAATCCTATTTAAAGATGATCAAAGATCACTTGCTCTTTATGCGCCAACCTTTTAAAATACTAAAGAACATAATAAAGCCCTCAGAAAGTAGTTTTAATACTATCATTACTCAGTACTTCTGAGGCATACTTACATTTCCTTGTAGTCCTTCAGCACTCTGTTGGTGTAGAAGGTGGCTGCATCGTTCATTTCCTTCACGTACGGACCTGGTTTCTGACTCTGAGACGGGAACAGAAAAGATGCGCTCTCATGAGAAAGTCTTTCCTCATCCTGGCAGAGATATAAACACCTCGCCTCCACTGCAGATTTGTCTTCACTTGAGGGTAAAAGCTGAGAAGTTCACGCTGATATTTGAAGGTTCAGTATGTTTTTGATAAATTTGGGGAAGGTCCCTTCATGACTTATACAGACCAGAGTCAGCTTTAAGGTCCTAAAGAGAGGCAGCTGTCATCTGGACAAAATTATATTTATTTGGAAATGCTGAGACCATTTCCAAGCCGGTCTATTGAGGGGAAACAGAAACCCTGCAAATAAGGCCTTTTGAAATGTATCTCAACTCTAAACTTTATTTTCTTTTACAATTATTTCATATTTTCATAAATCCAGATTAACAGTTATCAGTAGGTGTGGGCATTTATCGTATTGTTTATCATTTATCGTGAGAGATTTCTTATCACAATATTCATTTTGATTTATTGTTGTCATGATAAATTCTAATTAATGATGTTTAAAACCTCTCAATCTGTCTGTATTGTTGGGATTGTTAATTTTAAACTTGTTTCCACTGTTTGTTCTATGAAATTATCAATAATTGCTAATACATTTGAAAATATGATTAGATGCATTTACTATTTGTAATTTAGTGCTATAGTATAAATCACACTTCTACATATGACTGATGTCCTAAAAATGTTTTTCAAGAACAATTTTTGTACTTGTGGCGATATAATTGCTGTCATGCAGTCAGAGATTTGCACTATAAGAACTATTTGCACTAAGTAGTTCTTATTGTTACTTTTATTATTATGACAATAGTACCACAAAATATTGCGATTAAACTTCATGCCGTCCAACCCTGGCTCTCCTGATCAGATTTTACTTTATTATATTCTTGCTTCGTACCACTGCCACCCAGCCCAGGGCGGGAATGCTCTCGCTGACGGCCGACAGGTGGTTGAAGAGTGAGCTGCCTCGGTTTCGCTCCCTGAAGTTCTGGATCTCCTGGATGTGATCGGAAATTGGCTTCAAGAGGTCTTGGAGCTCCATCTGCAAAAGCAAACATTGAGGAATTAACAGAATAACCGCAAAAGGGGAAGAAAATATTCAGAAGGACGTCGACATGTAGTCTATTTGGATTGATAGTGTTTACAGAAATGCTTCAGATGATTTTCAGCTGCCCTCCTCCACCCGTCCTCACAGTAAACCCTAAACCAGCTCTTAGAACAGGGTCTAATTTTATAAGACATTTTTTCCACTGGATCTTCCAGATCTTAGCTTCAGCTTAACGTGCCTCCCGGCTGTTATCCACCTTTCCCCATCGCTCCTTTTCTTTCCGACATTCCTCCGTCCATGGGGAGATCCCTCTGGCCTTGTAAGGCGTCCCGCTCCTCCAGTGTTTACAGTTTACCAATCAAACATCTCTCACCCTGACCCCAGAGCAGTATCAAATATATACTGTTAATAAGCTGCAGCCAGAGACTAAAAGAGTATCCTTTTAAGCTTCAAATCAAAGAAATACTGACCATGGTGAGCAAGTTTCAAGAATTTCCTGCATGCCTGAGTGCACAGCAACAAAACCAAATAACACTGGAAGAGGAGGAAAAAGCCAGAGTAAATTTTTCTCTTTGTGAATTCCTTCCTAGAACCAAGTTCCTTCAAACTGTATTTGCCAACTTTTGTCATAACGTAATAGTATTTTTGTAAAGGTATTCACACCCCTTGGATGTTCAAAATACTTGACGGAAAATAGGAGAAAATTGTCAGGTGAAACTACAATTTCCATTTTAGCAAGATAAAAAAAAACTAACAAGTATGAGGTGAGATAATAATCACAAATGCATTTTAACTGTGCAAGAGCAGCAGAGACCCACACCACATGTGGGAGAATCAACTAGGGTCACAACAGGCCAGATACAATCTCTGCAGACCCCACACATCCTGGACACAAACTGTCCAGACTTTTATCTTCAGGCTGGTGCTACAAAGGGATATTTGCAAAAGAAACAGCTGCCACAGAAATAGTTTCTTTGTCAGACAGTTTGTCTGATTAACACAGTGAATAGCCTGAGTGGCTGTGAAAGAAAATACGCATATTTTCACTTTCACAATCCTTCTTTTTTCTTCCAAAGGCTGCAGATACATGTATATAGTTCCTATTTATCCCCATTTTATTTCATCTAAAGTTCATATATTCATAATTTGTATCTGTACGCTGTCAGTGCTTGACTTTGAAGTCAAATTCCTTGCATGTGTCCACAATCAATCAAAACAATAAAGCTGATTTTGATTGTGATTCTGAAAAGTGTTTTATAAGTTCATTTCATTTCAATATGAGGAAAGAAAACCTGCAGACAAGTTTAAACTGGGATGGAGGCTCAGTTCAAAAACTGAGCTATAGTGAAGTTGTTAAAGCATAAATATCTGTTAGGATATTAGAAATATATTAATAAGCAGACATGCATATTATCAATTAAAGTGAGCCTATAAAGCTAATTATCTGAGCTGTATATTTTAATATTCAAACACTGGATCAGAATAGGGATCGTCCTGTTACAGGGACGTAAACTGTCTGTCTGTGTGTGAACATCCTAGACCAGCAACTCGTAGAAACAAGCCCAGTCACGTTAACAGGCCAACCTGAGGTCACGCTGCTTTCATTGCCTTCCTTTCTCTGTGTTTCACTCAGACTCTCTATCTCTCACACTGACTACAGGCTCAAATATAGAACATGTCCATAAAAAGTCAGAGAGCACAACAGCGCAGCGCAGGAGAGAAAGGCCAGAACTTTGTGAAATGTGTGTGTGTGTTTGAAAGAGAAAGGATGAAAGAAAGTAGAGGGGCGTATTGCCCAGATTTATTTATCACTGTTTTACAGCTGCACTGGATACTACAGCTAAATAAATGTATGGTGAGGAGGTTTTATTTCTGAAAGTGGGTGGTTTGTGATTTTACCCGGGGAATCTGGGAGGTTTTAGTGTCGACTGTGAATAGAAAGCATTGCTACTTCCACCTCTCCAAGATAAAATATGCCATTTTATAAAAGAGACACCAGTTTTTAACCTATCCTGCTGAAAAATAGAAGTTTATTAAAATAGCACAACTTCTCACCAACAGGGTCTAATTTTATAAGACATTTTTATATGTCTTATGAAATTAGACTTATAAAATTTTCTAAAATCTGTAAACAGATTCTACATTTTTTAGACATTTTATATGACAGAACAATGCAGAGCATTGCATAATTACGAAAAGAAGAAAAATGCTACATGGATTTGTATTATCTAACACACAGCAGTTTTCTACTTGAAGTCTTTCAGTACGTCTCTACCAGGGAATATGCTAACGTTTGCCATTCGTTATTGATTAAACTCAGATTTATTGGAGAGAATCACTGAACGTTAGTTTTCAAGTCTCGTCAATTGAAGCAGAGGAGTGGTTAGTGAAACGGCAGGAAAAACTGAAACATTACAAGGAAAATAACAGGTAATAAAACAGGAGGAACAACAAGAACTGATGAGCATATTTACTGAGGGAGAGGTGAAAATTACAAAGCAACCAGGAAGATTAATCAGTGGAAAACAGAAACAGGAAGGCAGAGGGGAATCAGGAGAAAGCTGTGAAGAGGAGAAAACTGGTGACCTGAGGAAAGGTGAATGATAAATACAGAGAATTGTACTGGAACTAGAGGAGTAAACAAACCAGGAGAGAAAAGAGACCAATCATAGAGAAAACAATAAAGGAACAATTAAATAAACAAGCAAAAAGGAAGGAGCTAATATGGCAAGATTTAATAAAGACAATAAATAAACACAGTAATCTTTTACCACACACAAAATCAACCATCTTCCATGAGCTGAAGAAAAGGGGGCATAAAAGGAGGCCAGGATGATCAAGAGAGACAGCTGGTGCATCTTTCAAAAGTCAAAAAAGACTTATTGGCAGATTTTACATGCCTGAAGTGAAACTCTAAATAAATGTTGTAATTTCTCCTCTAACATCTGACTCTTCTGCCCTCTCTACGTGAAACCCAAACAACGTCCTTATTTGCTTTCCAGGTTCTGCCTGAAAGCTTTTTTCTCTCCCTCTTAGCCAATGGCCTGACAGGTTGGAAGTACTCACTTCCTGGTGGACCCTCTGACACCAGCACACAAACAGCACAGTCCAAAGGGATGATATCACCATCACTTCTTTCATACGCAGCTTTCTGTCACAACCCTCTTTTTCTTCTGCTGTTTGGCATTTTGGGAATGTGTTGGATTAGCAGTTTTCCTGGTCAAAGAGCAGAATAATCCCTCTGCCTGGGCCTGGTCTGCTGGGGGAACCCATGACAGGGGGCTCAGACTCTCTCTCACGCAGGACCGAGATACTGCTCTCGAGAACAGCAGTGCTGCTGTTTCCTACAGAGCCTTACAGAGAAAATGGAAATATTTTCATGTAGTTCAGTGAATCAACTTTCATGGATTTGCAGCATCATTGGTATGCATGCTAAAGCTGTTTTGTTTGACTTTGCTTTCAGTAAAAAGCTGAGAGAGGATCTAATCACAGGTCTGCTCAGCCCTCATCAGGAGGAATCGTCACGCTTTTGAATGCATGCAGCAGCATGAAGTTGTGTGAAACAGAGAGTGGTGCTGCAGGTGCTACATAACCATAACACAGCAGGTGCAGTTTTATTTCATTGCTCACACCTGAACATCAAGGTGGAGCTTACTTTGGGTTTTCTGACAGGACTTTAGTACAGAAATTGTGGCGTTATTTTGATCTGTGCAGCCATGTTTATTTGGAGGATCAATAACCTCATTCAGTTTCTTTGAAACAGAGTTGCTTAATACCTCAGTTTGGAATAAAAATAATGAGATGTTGTAAAAACATAAATAAGAACTTTATTTGTCAAAAAAGAATATGTTTTTAAGTTTTATGACTCTTTTGGTCTGTCAAAATGCTGTGGGTGAGGACACAAAATCTACTAAAGCTATCAGTAATTCATGATTTACAGATTTATTAACATCATGTTGTTTTCACATTGACTGATCAGCACAGATTTGATGAATCCCATAAATGGAACTTGCCCTACGATCATTTCTGCAGACAAATCTTGACTGTTTCTTTGCTAATTAACATCCAAAGTGATCACCGTCCTTTTTCAGAGTTTCTCTGTATTTATAATTGCATGTTTTAGTGTGAAAACATTGTGTTGATTTACCTGTGCCGGTTCCTGGTGCGTGGAAGCCATCTGAAGAAACGTTCTCTGCGTCTGCAGCGCCTCATTCACCATCTCGGCCTGCAAAATTGGAAAGATTAACACAGATTTTGATTAAAATCATATTTTTAGGCAGTATCATTGCTAGATTGTGATTGTGAAACCGTCCAGCACACACACCCACACACAGATTGGGTTATTTCCAGCCATGTGAGTCCTGTGTGTGTTTGAGACCTCAAGTCATGGGCCAGAGGAACCACCAGGGAGCTTTTCTCCATATAAGGGGCTCTGAAAACTAAAAAAAAAAAAAAAGAACAAAAAAAAAAACCTGCCTCGGGTTCTCAGTTACACTCATACACAGATCCCTCCTCCACTCAGACCAGTGATGAGACACAGAGATAGAAACAAAAAAAGTGCAGAGAAAATACAGGCATTTATCATTCCTCTGTTCTGAAACCCTCTCTGTTGTGTTGAGTGATTTTAAAATCTGCAGACTTAAAAAGAAAACTGTCCTCCACTAGTTAGAGTTAAAATGTAGGGTGAAAGTTCTGCTTTTATTTCTATAGGTTTCGTAGACAAAAGAAAATTGTTGCCATTGTGCAGAAACGTGAACAACCACAGACCTCCCACACACACTTCAGGACTCTTCAGCTGTCCAAACGTGCATGCGTCTTTCAAAGAGCGGGATCTGGAGAGGAGCAGTCCTCACTGTTTACACACTGCTGTCCAGGGAAATGAGAACTGAATCCACTCCACTTCACCAAACAGTGATTTGCTTAGATTAGAGCCACTCTTTTTTGTTTCACTTTGATAATCCAACTTTTAGTAAAGCGGTCCAAGATAAGATTTCAATTAAAGATTCTTTCCTGCATAGTCCTCCCTAACATTTGAACAAATACTCCTTGTGTGCTGTGTATAAACACTTCCACATTAATGAGACCACTTTAGATACAGTTTCTACAATGAGAAAGTAAAAAAGGATTTCTTCTTTCAGCTCAGTTTTAACTGCAGCTGCTGTTTAAAACTGAGTAATTTAAAAACCTTTCAAATTTTCATTCCCAGCCTCCTCCAGGCAACGACTATGAAAACACAGAAACTCTCACAAGCTAACCTAAAAGAAGAAAAGCAAACTTTGATCAAATTTATGTTTATTAATTTATTCTGGAAGGGACACAATTAAATAAATAAATACATAATTAAGTCATTAATTAAATGTGCCATGAAATAAATAAGTGTTCAGTTAAATGTTAAGCTTCACTTTAGTGACACATGGAGTGTCTTAAGTAAGTTATTTAAAAATTTTATTATATATTAATTTATTTTGTGGTACATTTATGTCTAAATGTCTCATGTGTTTATGAGACATTTAGTAAAATTATTTTAAAAGCTATCCAAAGACAGAGCCAGAATAAGGAGAGCTGTGAAGCCTAAGCAAACTTTTAGATTTTGAATCTCGTCTCCAGACACTCTTTTGGATTTTCTTTAGAATATTTTAGAATATTTTTTACAAAAACCTTTGCAAATGATTTGAAATCACATTCCAACAGAAAAGGGAGAGCTCTGAAAAGGCTTTATTGTGACTAAAGTTAATTATAATGTGTCCTGCAAAAAAAGTGAATCCACATTTAGTAAAACATACTGTTTTTTTTAAAACAGTATGTTTTACAAATACTATATGTTTTGTTATACAGTTGCCATAGTTACACCAAAATCTGCTTGTAATTGGCTGATCAGTTCCTGGTGGCGACTCCTCTTCCAGAAACCGACAAACGTTGATGACATGAACAGAACATGCAGATGGTTCTTTGTATATTTTGTATTTCAAATAAAGGTCAAAACACCTTTGTTTTCTGAGGCCATATAGAAAGTGTTGCTTCAGTTACAAGCGTTTATTACCTTTTTTTTTATTTTAAATTATGTTCTTTTTTAAATTCATGTTATAGGCTACAGGTTAGTAAATTCTTATACTATAAACAACAAAGGTTATTTCTATCCTGTCCTATTTAAATAAAGTGACTTACATGTTTCTCCACTTCACTTCCTATAGCTCTGCTGCAGTTCAGATAATCTGACAGTGGACCTTTCAGCAGAACGTCGAAGACCTCCACACTCTGACCTGAAAGCACATGCACAGAAATCCTGCTTTCATTTACCCGTTCTGGCTATAGAACGGCAGGGAAACACTTCAACAAATGTCTTTAAGCACCGACTCACCTCCATCCACACCATTAACACAGTTCCCATTGAGCATGTTGCTGGACGCCTGCATTGTGACGGATATTTCCTCCATGCGAGTCACAGCCCGCTCCAGCCGCTGCATTAAATCCTCCATTGTGACAATCCTGGAAACAAAAACAGAAAAGAGTTATTAGAAGATGTTCTGAAGCTATGCTTTTACTCTGATTTTCACAAAGACTTCATTGTGGGAAGTGCAGCTTGTTGAATATGAAGACAGTTGGTGTTTAAGTTGTTTGGCCTGATGCAGCGTTCACAGGTTTTGACCTTAAACACACAAATCCATCATATAATTGAGTTGAAGAGACAAGAAGACTTAAAAAGACAGTGAGAGACCGAAATAAGAAATTTTTTTATGAACAGTGCATCGCAAAATATTCATATTCATTCATGTTAAATGCAAAATTGGGATTTTATTTAATAGACTGACACAAAATGGAGAATAATTGAAGGATAATGATACATGGTTTTTGGTTTTTGAGCCACTTAAGCTTTTCTAGCCAGACTTTATAATTACAAACTACTTTATGTTGATCTATGAAATGGAATAAAAAAATCCCAATGAATTGCATCGGTCATCAACTTTCTAAAACAATGACCTAGATCATTTTTTATCACAAAAGAAAATCACAGTTTCTTTCTTTCCAAGAGATATTTAGGTAAAAAAAAAAAGAAAAAGATTTAGACCATAATTTTAGTTAGGTGATGATATTGAAATTGTTGTGACAAAATGTAACAAGATTTAAGGGTTATAAATGTATTAGTGCGGCACATTTAGATGTATAAAAACTTGAAGTAGACAGTTTATTATTAAAATCTCAAACTGATTACATTTCATATTTACTAAAGCAGATATTTTGCTTAAGCTTAGAGCTGAACTGTTATGCAAAACACAGTTAATCCGTTTTAACACTGCCCAGCCGTACGGCTCATCCTGAGACAATGCAGGCCTGCTTCCAATATTTATTAGTCAGCCAAAAGGGGAATTCAATCCAGCTATCCACTGCATGTTTATGCAAACTACTGCTGGGTAACACACTCTCTCCAATCTGACACCTGCCACCTTCAACACACATTACAACACGGTGATATATCTACTTTACAGAAAGAATTTTAAAAACACAAAAAAGGAGTATACTAGTGTCAGGTTTAATAATACCCCTTTTTGTTAATTTCTGCTCATGATTACGGACCTTGAGCAGCAAACATGCCCTGATGGAGGTCGTTGAGAAATCTCCCAGCAGTGACACATGCCTGTCGTGAGACTCAGATGTTATTTCTGCTTTGCGGGCAGCCACAACATGAACTCCAGAAACCTGGAGAGCTCCTGCTAGGATTACTACATCAACTACTGATGGAAACAGAGGAAAACACAAGGAGCCAGGGGAAACAAATTCATTTCAACTCCACTTCACACAACATGTAAGGTTACATTTTTCAGGATGGGTATTATAAACTGAACACAGAATTCACACGGCTTTCCAAAGATCTCTTTTATTTATGATCAGTCTACTATTGGTTTTCTTTTCTTTTTTTTCCAAGCCTAACTTTAAACTATAAATTATACAGGTACATAAAGAGCAAAACAGTAATTTAATTTGGATATGTCACATGGCAACATGTCAAAAACCCCCAGCTTGTGTTTTTTTTTTGACATGTTAGCTTAATCTATTATAAAAACCACAATTTGACAGAAACAAATAAAATTTCAGCTCAAGTAGATATGTATACCTTCGATGTATGCATGAAGTTTTCCCTGCTGTACACGATTAACTGAAAGATGGTGAATCTCTCTGCTCTTCTGTTAGAGCTTTGTATCATTTATTTTTTCTCTAAAGCAAATTATTTATAGGTGCATTTAATCAGCTAAAGATAGTTTTATTTAATCACACTCATCTTTTTTGCTTATCCATTTTCTAAAATCCACTTGTTCTTGCAGGGTCAGAGGGCAACACAGAGACAAACAGGACAGACAACCATGTACACTCATTCCCACATAACAATTCAAAGAGGTCAATTCACCTAACAGTCATGTTTTTGGACTGTGGGAGTTCCCAGGAAGAATCCACGCATGCACAGGTAGAACATGCAAAATCCATGCAGAAAGACCTCAAATAATATTTTGAACCCAGGACCTTCTTGCTGCAGTGCCTCCAAGTGTGGCACCATGCAGCCCCACACATCAATTAATGGGACTTCAGAGTAGATCTCTATTCATTTGATTATTTTTTAAAAACATATACTGCATAATTGACATGGTCAGATACAAGAACGGTACAGAAAATACGAGAAAACTAAAGAAAAGTCAGACCTTAAGAAAGCTTAGCAAACCTCTGACCAGTTTTAAAACAGTTCACAAGAGTCTGGCTCTCTGTGTTTAAAGAAATTGGGATAATTCAAAACTTTTCACATATTTTTGCAGTATATTATTGGAATAATTTACTAATAGAGAAGTTTTTAACATCTACAAACCAGAAGTTGGCAAGGAAGCCTCTCATAATGGACAACTTTGATTACATTCGACCGATTATTTGACTGTTTTTACGAATCCAATAGAACTGACGGATTCATTTGATTGTGCCGCAGAGTTATATTTTTCTGTTATGAAGGAATGCATTTTTGGTGTTAGTATGGTCTAGTCAAAGCCTGGGCCTAATTTTGATTAAGAATCTGTGATAATCGATCATCAGTCATCTGTAATGACTGTCACCCGTGTAATAAAAGAATCTTTACACGTCTCCCATTTTACACTGATAATTAAAAAAAATTACATTAATGCTAAAATTACATACGGGTGAAATTGTTAATAAAGTTGTATTTCCTGTATATGTTTGGATAACATAGATAAATGATTGTAAAACCTGAATGTAGATGACTGAAACTCATCTAGAGATTGAGTTTCAGTCTCTAGATGTTTATAGGTGGTACAGACATACTCTAAAGCATGCCACACTTTTAAGATTTTTATTAGTCAAAAAATATTAAAATGTAACCTTTTCTTTAAATTGCACACTATTGAGTAAGTAGATGAAGTATAGAATCTGTGTGTTTCTGTTTCCTACCGCTGGTCAAACTTTGCACAAACATCCAGGAAGCAAAAAATATCCAGCGTCTGAGTTGGTCTTGTTGTCAGTCGGCCAAATTCTCCATGGCGATATGAAGACTCCTGCAGTTGGGCTTTTGTTAGCTTTCATGTGGTTTTCAATATTAATGAAGTCCTTCAACATTCAGCTTTTTTTTTTTGTTTTTTTTTTGCTTGTTCCAGAAAATTGATGAAGCAAATAAGAAAATGTTTTAGTAGAGTTGATTCCATTATTATTCTTGCGGTGCGTTTTTAAAACTCCACTTGTTCTCAGAGGTGTGTTTTCATGTCTGCAGTGTAAAGATGGAAAAATCAACAGCTGGGAAAGCAACACTTGGTCCTGAAGGATTTCAGCTTCTGGATCCTGTGCCCTGGTATCTGATCTTTGGGCTATATTGGGCCACAGCCTCCCATTTGTTGCAATGGACCCACTGCAAGATAGTTTAATGCAGGCCTCAGAGTGCTGGGCTGCACTCCCTGAGACAATAAGCAGCTGAACGAGGGAGGAAAACCTTGTATCTGTGCTAAAACCCTGAAGTCTATAAACTATGCAATAATAATAATAAATCACAAATGAAATTCTGAACATGTGCGGTGAAGAATATTAACCTAATATTTCATAGGTGGCACAGAAAAAACTCCTGCATAGAAACAGAAAATACAAATGTGCAGAAAAAAATTAAAGTACATTTAATTAATAAAGTTTCAAATGTATGAAATTATTGTGAAGACAATTCGAAACAAAAATAATTTTGAATCTGTGTTTTGTTCTTTGAGTCAGACATCAGCTCATTTATTCCTCATCAACTTGTGAGGTATCATAGACTTCAGTTTATAACACAGTGAAGTTCACAGATTGATGCAAACCTAACTGAGATTTGATTCTTTGAAATCACATCGGTGTTATTATTGCGTTGTGTGTAAAGGTGCAACATTACAAAAGGTGATCCTGACTTTCACTGCTTAGTCATGTCATAAAATCCCCCAGAGAGACCAGAAAAATGATGACAAAAGAAAATAATGATCTCCATAATGACGAAAATACACCCACACCGCAGGGGAATGGGAGAAAACACGGAGCTGTGAAGATGTTTGCCCATTTGCTCAGGGACGTGCACATCTCCACCCACCAGTGCAGGACCCCAGCCCCTCTGCTCCTCCCTGTCACTGGATAAAGCCTATCTAAAACATCCTATAGAAACATCTTACCTCCCTCCTTTGCTCCTCAGTAAGTTTCTGCCGTCGTCTTGAGTCGGGTTTGTGAGTATTTCCGTCCGGTTTGTTCTGGGCTGTGCGCCTTCACCATGAGGTCCAGTGCGTCCTCCCCTCTCAGCTGTGCGCAGCAGCAGCAGCAGGAGCTCCAGTCGCGCTCTTCCGGGATGTCCTAATTAAGCAACACGGTGAACCCGAGAGCCTCAGAGACCCAGACCCGGACTGTGACTCAGTGAATTTCCCCTCTGAAGCCGATAGACAAGCTTGAAAACTTGTCTGCTAAAAATAGATGACAGACAGGGTGGCGGTCCCTGCCCGGGTCTGTGTTCCTTTAAACTTCATGTGAGTCTTCACTGTAGCCTCTTCCAATCTGGATCAACATGGGAATATCTGGGTTTCTAAATTATTCTGATTCAAATTCTCTTTAGGAGCCCCCCCCCCAAAAAAGAAAAACACACAAAAAGATAAATCCAATCTGAAATATTTATCAAGATTAACAATGATGTAGGAGAAAAGCAGTGCAACAAAGTAAAAGAATAGAAATGTGTGCCATGTGAGGACACAATGGTGGAGCACGGTAATGGCAGCATCATTCTGTGGCAATGCTTTTCTTTAGCTGTGATAAGGAAACAAGTCAGAGTTTATTTAAAGATGGATGAATAGATGGAGGAAAAGCTGACTGTTCAACCTTTCAGCAGGACAAAGAGCCTGAATATACATCCAAAATTACAGATTGCAATTAGAAATAGGCGGCATTACCCTACAACTTAGATGAATGTGGAGTATATTCATGTGTTACCTGGGCAAAGTCCAGGTCCAAATCCAACTGAAAATCTGTTCTGTTTCGCAAAGAAGGGCAAAACACTTTTGTCTCCAGATGTGCAAAGCCTGTAGAGTCAGACGCTGTTATATTTGCTTTAGTTGTATCCTGAACCTAGAGGTTCTCCAGAAGTTACATGTCAAAGTTGTGCTGAACATTCAGAGAACATTCCCAGATAGTTCCCAGAAGGTGGCGCTCTCAGGGTTGAATCTAATTTGCTGAACATTCCCTTATATTTAACAAAAATAATTATCAGCAATCTGTAGTTATAACTTTTAGGAAACTAACATTTAAACTAAGATAAACCAGTTTCTAGGTTCATGTTTTCTGTACTGATGCTGCGTCATAGTCACGCTCCACCAGCAACATGTCGCCATGTCGCTTCTGGTTTCAACACTGACCAAAATACTCCCTTAAGCTGAGTGAAGCAAGGCAAAGGAGGAGCAGCTCACTCCCTTCTGCGTGATTTATTGATGAGAAAATGAATAAATCATTGACAGACCGACACCTCAGATACTTTATCATGTGTCACTCATTTCCACACAAACCTGGGAAAACCTAAAGCAACAAAGCATGGAGTGTTTAGTTTCATTTACCTTTATTATTGTTTTTTTTTTTTTTACCTCTTATTTTGCGGTATAAGTAGCATTGTGATAAGTAGGTAATAGATTATAATTAAAATGTGTTTCATGAAACCTTGTCTAGTAATGTTCTCTGAAAATATGAACATAAAAGAGAAATAATAAAGAGATTTGAAACACCTAAATAACAACGAAAATATCCATGTATCTAGAATAACATACATAGGAGGCAAATGTAGCATAACGGCACAAAAATAAAATAAATTGAGAATGGCCAACATGTTACACAGATCTAAGATTACACACATAGTTGCATAAAAATACATATAAATAGCTAAAAAACATGACGTTAAACACTTTTAAGATGTCTGGGAGTTTTGCTTAAAGATGCATCAACACAAAAGTTTTTCTGCATTTCTCCTCCTAAGGACTCAAATATCCTTCTGTCAGGAACATCTGTTTCAAGTGCTGCATGTTATCCGCTGCTACTGCAGCAGCAAACGTTAATCTTCTGCTGCAAAAAGAACAGGCACCTGGTTTCACTTCATTTGACGGAGCTGCATGGGATTCCCCGTGTTTCCTGCTGGATTTATAGGACTGCTACATCAAATTGTTAACCATCTATTTTAGATTTTAAACGAGTCAGTTCAGTTCATACAGTGTAATCTCACAAACAAAGTGGCTGATTTAAGAGAGTAAACAGATCCTCTTCAGTATTAAATTTCCAAGACTTTTAATCATTAAAATTCAGTCTCCAATGTACAAATTGTTTCAATGTATTTGGTAAAATGTCAAAGAAATGCCAAACAAGAAGTGTTGCAATATTATTTTAGCTCTGAAAAGTTGATTCCAGTGAACTATGAAACAAATGATCCTGTGAGGATTTGAGTTTTCGTTGTGTTTATTTTAGGTTTCTGTTGTCCTGTCTACCCTTTGATTGTTCCCAGCTGTGTCTCGTTCCCTGATTACCCTCTGTGTATTTCATCCCTCCTGTGCTCCTTGTTCCTTGTCGGGTCCTTGTCTATTACATCTCGTCTTGTCTAGTCGTGTCAGGTCTGCTGTCAGATGTCTCTTGTTTTCCAGTTGCTACCAGTATTGAGCTTTAGCCTTTTGTTCATTCTGCGCTGCCTGGATTTTGGACTTTGGATTTTTGTATATTTCACCATTAAATCATCATTCTCATTCAACTACCTGGGTTCATCGCATCTCCCTCACCACCTCACACCGCAAATCGTGACAGATACAATTCATAATTTAAAACATGATGCAGATTCGGTTTATTTTCTGCAGACGGATCTTAAAGCGCCCTGTGACAGACTGGTGACCTGTCCAGGGTGTACCGCGCCTCTCGCCCAGAACGTCAGCTGGAGAAAGATAGGCACCAGCACTTCCCAACCCCACTAGGGACAAGGGTGTTAGAAAATGGATGGATGGAAGATCTCAAAGCACTTTTTTCTTGTCCTTTTCCATCTTTGTCCATCATTTTAAAAAGATGCAGGAGGACTGTGTTTATGTCTTTAAAGATTTGAGGTTCTTAAAAGACTCAACTTATAAAATGGACAAGAAATTATTTAAGACTTTTGAACAAATCTTAATTAGCTGTAAGACTACACACACCCATTTGCATGAAATAAACTTAAAAAGGTACAAAATAGCCAACAAAGGTGCAAAAACAACAAAAAATATATCTGCGCTGCACAGCTACATTGTATGCCTGATATAGGAACACATAGGAGACAAAAAATGTAAATCATTTATCTGTAATAGAACCTGGTGTTGTTGTAGGAGTGTACACCCTTTTGAGGTACACCTGCACTTGTGTAAACTGTATTTAACTTTTTCTAATGTTTATACTATGACGACGCCTTAATATTTACATTTTTACTTCTCTTTCTTATTTTCTAAAGATAAAGAGGTCCCAAAATTATTGAGATGTGTCCCCAGGGAAGAAGAAAAAAGACATCACATTTGTGTATGTTGTGAGCTAATAATCATGATGTGTTCCCGAGAAGAAGTAATAAAAAGGAAAATGCCACCAAATTTTCTTCAAATATAGAACATTTTATTTCACTTCGATTACATGCGGTTGAAATTCTGAAGTAAAGGTTTATCATAAACGCTTTAAAAGCCTTCGTCCATTGACAATGAAAAGTTTTCTTGCCATTTACTTTTTTTACATATTTCCCTTGTAAGAAAAAGTTCAAGTATAAAAAATTCCCAACAGTGTAAAACAGCTGATTTGATGAATACGAAGCAACAGAAGCTACTGAAACCCCAACGACGGCTATACATTCTAGTAGAGAAAAAGCAGCATTTTTGCTCTTTTCTTTTCATTATTTTTTTTTAGTAAAACTCCTTAATAATTCCTCTCAGCTAAACGAAGAAGACTCAGTCAACCTGTATGCAAACAGGTCTGCATTTAAATGCACAAAGCTATTATTTAATGTTTTGTACTAAAAGGTCAAAAAAATAAAAAGTACAGTGCACGTAACAGTGTATTAAATAGCATCTACATCAATATTTTTGGTTGAGCACGTTAATAATAATAATAATAATAATAATAAAAATAATTAATCATAATAATAATGATAGTAAACTAATCAATAACTTATATTTGCCTTGAGATGAGTACATAATAATATTAATAACACAGTACCTCCACTAAGTCTCTACTCTTAGAGTGTCAACAACCCGCAAAAATAAATAAGTTAAATAATAATTTTTTTTTGTCCTTTTTCTGTTTTTCTCTCATTTAAATAGCTGTAAAAATGTAAGGCACACAGACCAACATGACATCAACGAGAAAACCCCTATTTTGTCCTGACACACAGGCCAGTTGTCGGGTTAGCTTTGGAGAAAGTGTGAGTGCGTACCTCAGCGCTGGAAATGCTGATGCGACTGGAGAGAGAGAGAGAGAGAGAGAGAGAGAGGAGGGGGGTGGGTCGGGTGGTTTGGGTTCGAGGCGGGGGCCGGGGGGTTGAGGGGTGCAATGTCGGTTCCCAAAAGGCTCGGCCGGGGATTAAAATGTGACAGCTCAACAAACGAGCACAAACGGTGCGTTCTTTCCAGAGAGATCCGTCTGTGCGGCGCAGGAGCGGCTCCGTCCACCGATCCCCCCCCTCCTCACCCCCAGCAGCTGCCCTCTCCGTCACAGAGAGAAACGCCACTGTGCTGCCTTTGTCTCTAAGCGCTCTGCAGCCTCTGGATGCATGAATGTGAGTGAAATGTGGAAAAGCAACAGATTTAGTGTTTGTCATTGTCTCCCCTCTTTTGTCAGTGTTTCTGTTGTCTCTGCGAAACCCCCTCCCTCTCTCTCTCTGTAGTCTGGTCAGAGCTCATGACATTTTTCAGTTTTGCTTCTTTTCTTTTGTTGATTTGTTTGCTTTGCATAGGTCAAGAGGTTAAGGCTAAGTATGAAAGAAAATGGGACATTCAGCATCAGGAAGACCATTAAGGTAGTTCTTCAAATGTGTTTTTGACACAACGATTTACGACACCTCAACTTCCAGACAGAAATGTAAAAAAAAAATAATAATTTTTTTAAATTGCTAACACATTGGAAAACGGTTTAATTTCCCTGATTATCAGATGACATTAACTCAAAAGAACAGAAAAAAATACAAGGAGGACCCTCAATGTGTGCTATTAACAAGAATAATAAATAAAATAGTAATGTTATGAGGGCTTTAAATAATCAAATAACACTTTTGAAACATGACGAGTGGAAAAAAAAAGAAGAGGCTATTCCTCAAACTAACGTTAGAGACAGCATTAGGACTTAAAGGCCTACATTATACCAACCACTGGGCTCCTGTCACTCTACTCTAGAAACTACCAGCGACAATAGCAATAATAATAGTATTCATAGTAATACCAACAGTGATCATTTCCATAGTTTGTTCTGCAACCTTTTTTTCATTTTCAGCTTTTTTTTGTTCAGACAAAGCACAGCAAGTTGGAAAGTTCCTATCCCATCTCACCATTGTCATCACCATCACCAGCTTTTAAAGAACTTCAGCCTTGGCCCTGACCCGGCCCACCTGTCTTCTTTGTGATACTTCAGCTAGGACCCGCAGTGGACCATCCCTCTCTTTGCCTGTGCAACAGTTGCAGCCGCTGCTATTGCATGCGGTCGGCCTGCAGTTGCTGAGCCTGGTACTGCCCGAAGGCCGCGGCCGCAGCGGCGGCTGACCCCGGGGCGGCGGCGGCGGCTAGTGGCTGCTGGACAGCAAAGCCGTAGCCAGTGGTAGCCATGTAGCCCGGTGCGGCCGGGGAGGCGGCATAGGGATACTGCTCGTAGGCCACGGCCGCAGCTGCGTTAGCCGCTGCGGAGTACTGCGCGTAGGCAGCCCCGGTGTAGTCGATGTAAGGAGAGGTGGCGGTGGCGGTGGCAGGTGCAGCGGCTGCGGGCTGCACATGGGGGATCACCACGCTGGGCTGAACGAAGGCCTGGGGGTACACATAATGGGTCGGGATGCTGTGGGACAAACACACAGACACATGTGACAATTCAATGTTTGCTTAAAATTTGGCAGTCCAAGAACTTCACCACACCGCGCCTGAGCACGCTCCTCACCACTCAGTTCAGTCAACAGCAACAAAGAAACTCCAGGTGGGAGCAGAAGAGCATAGGGTTGCCAAAATAGAAGAGCCAAGAAGGTCAAAGGTGAGAATAACTTTAATTATTCTGGTTAATTTATTCTCCCGGCTTTTAAAGTCTGTTAAAACAATTCAATTAGAGCAGTTAAAACCTTAACCTACACATTTTAACTCATATTTTCCATTCCGTTTGTAAAAAACAAACCAACTGAAGGCTCTGCCATATTGCCATTTAATAATTTGCAGTTTCAATTTTAGGGTATAAAATATATGATTGGACTCCCACTACAATGGAGAAATCAAAATGTATTTTTCTGCATTTCTCAAGATATTTTTTCTGTCTTTTACTAATAAATGTCACTTATGAACTCAATAGAAAGGAATAAAATCATCTGCAGTTGTATTCAGTCAATCATCAATTTCTCAAAATTGCTGTCATTTCTTATTTTCAACACCAAATTACAACTTTGGCACTGTTTTTGGAATTTGGTTTAGATTAAGATATCCTAAGCTAAATAAAACATTAGTGTAAATAATTAACATTGAAGTTTAGGCCTCAGTATTTTGTCACCAGCAGACAACAAGAAGGCTAAACGAACGAAGGCGAAGTTCAACTGTTTCATCCTTTCAGGCTTCCAAACTGTCTGTCACTGAGCAGGCCTGATTTGAACTGAGATCTACAAATAAAAAAAAATAAAAAAAAACAGAGTTCAGGGTGTGCAACCTGCAGCTTGTAAAGGCTGCAGGGTGGTGAAAGGCACAGAGGGGCTTACAGTGTCAGGCTGCGGGTGAGAGGACAGAGAACAGAGATGATCTCAGGGACACATTGTAAAAATGTCACTGCCACTTTGACAGCTGGACAGTTTTAAAAAGGGACACTGCTGGCCATTTCCCCCTCTGTCGGGGCAAAGAGCTAGAGAGGCAGAGAGGGGAGCCGTGACTAGGCTCTGCACCAACAGGGGTGTTTCGATTAAATAAACAGTTCTGAACAATGAAAGCGTTCTGTCCTGCATGACATAGCCTTATCCCAAACCAGAACCTCTGTAGGCCTGAGAGCCCAGTGTGAGATGAGGGATCAATAGGACTGAAATTCAGAATCAGTTTCAGACTGATTAGGTTCCTCCTCTTCAAGATAAATGTGGGTCAGAGATAAAAAAAAACTGATGGACAGAGTCTATCATGGCAACCCTATGTTAGAGCACCCATATCTCAGCCACAAATAAAAAAATAACAGAAGTGGAAAAGGAGGTAAACAATGCACCACAGAAGAAAAAAGAATTAAAAAACAATATCACACAAAATTAACCCAATATAAGAAACATAAAAACATGAAAAGTAGGTTACAGATATATATGGAACATGTAAAGTAACTAAAGGGCAAAGCTGGTTTATCATATTCAACACACAAACATCTACTTTTTCAAAGGCAAGTAACAAAATTCTTTTGCCAAAAAAGTTATTTTTTTTCTTCCCTAAATCTAATTTGGAAACTCTCAAAAACAGCATTTTGTGTCATCATGTGATGCTGAAACCGTACTTTGAAGCCCACACTAATCAATCTCAGCAGGTCCTGGCTGCTCTTCAGGGTGAGAGCCAGCCAAGTATAAAAACTTTTACATGTTACTCTACGAGAGAAGAACCCTTCAGTACTTGGAGAAATGCTTTTGAGAGGAAGTAAGACTCTCTCTCTATATATATACACACATTTATGTTTGTTAGGAGCCAGTGCATTATCAATATTCAAACGATTCATGAAAAAACTTGGAGGAAACCTGTGGATTCATTAAGACTGCAGACAACAACGGCCTCCATGGATGATTTATTGTGTATTTTTACTTCAACTGTGACGCTTGGAACTAGTAATTATCCATCCATCCATTTTCTGTTCACCCTTGTCCCTAATGGGGTCGGGAGGTGCTGGTGAACTAGTAATTAAAAGCCCCAAATTAGTTTAGCATGCTCAAAAGAAGTGTATGGAAACTTTTTATTATCCACTCATAGATGGAAGATGATGCAGATAGTGATGATGTATGTAAAACACTAACTTTCAACAATGTTTACTTTGTTTAAAACATGCACATACACAGGATGGTGTCATTATTTCATCCAATGAGACCCATACTGCCATTTGTTTCTCATGTTTTCTCCCTTTTATATTTTTACAAACTGTAGGAATTAGCTGTGCTGCAGTAGAGAATCATTTCCTGGCTATTTCTGACAGACTAGTGCATTTTAAAATAATTTAAATAATACTGTTAATGTGAGTATTAAATGTAGATCTGTTTAATCAATTTGTAGAGTAAATGTACCAAGACGTGACTGTTCATGTCAACTGACTGACTTGCCCAAAATAGCAGAGAAGCAGTCAAAAAGTGTTAGAAGAGTCGCAAGAATATTGTTAAAAAAGCATTAACAGTCCATTAGCTTTGCAACAGGCCATGCATTGGGATATAAACAGGAGAGATAATACTAATTGTAAACTTATGAACTAATTTGGACTGTAGTATTTACAAAAAGTTTGAAAATC
This sequence comes from Alfaro cultratus, assembly GCA_903066825.1. Lineage (NCBI taxonomy): Eukaryota > Metazoa > Chordata > Actinopteri > Cyprinodontiformes > Poeciliidae > Alfaro > Alfaro cultratus. Next base: position 12,057 of record CAEFZX010026405.1, on the reverse strand, counting down.
TTTCATTATTTTCTTTCCATGTCCTGATCACACACTTTGCACTGCTGTAGCAAATAAAAAGTCGATAACATTTAACCTAAATGTTATAATCTGCAGAAGGTACTAAAATTATGGCATTTTCAAGTAAAAATGTACAGGATCAGTGATGTAACAGGCAGGTCTTGATGTTTACGTAAAGACAAAATGATAATTTTTTTCACTTTAGGTTCCTTCCTTTGCTACCAATTTAGCTTAATTTCTGAAGCATCCCCATTTAAACTTCCACATGGTTCCATTTATCTGCTGATGTTACATGACGGACTACTCCAACACCACCGATGGCCCCCATCATCCAACACACACACAGATATATACACCCAACTCAGAGCTTCATGCAACTGCAGTGTCAGCATTCAGGGCTTTGTGTGCCACAATGGGAGCGCTTGTTTTCTTTAACACCACGAGCCCATGTGACGAAAGCTCGCAGTGAGAGAATAAGAGCGAGACAGAGACATCCAGACATTTGTTTGTCACACTGGAGACTTTGGCGAGCTGAGCTGAAACGAGCATGATGGACAAAGACACATTAGCACAATAGGATCCAGGACCTTTGTGTGCTTGTGAAAGTGGACACACACAAGCATCCACCTTTCTGTTAAAGGTACCTGATCTTTGGTGTTTAGCAGTGGGCTTTAAATTGTGAATATGTGTTATTTTAAGGTAGGGACGAGGCTGTGAGTGCACAGAAACAGTGATGTTATCCTGAAAGCAGAGTGTAAAGACTTTAGGGAAAGTGGGTTGAATAAAAGAAAAACCACACAAAAGATTCGTCTTTTAGTAAACCAGAAAACAGATGGAACAGCAGATACAAGTAATAAAAACAGCAAAGAAAAACAGCAAACAAACAAAAAAAACTTTTTTAGTGTGGTAAAGTTGCCACTCTTCCACAAAAACTTCAAAAACTAAAAAAAAATAAAATAAATCACCCCAAAAATTCAACCAATCCAATTTTTTTTTCTCTACTTTTCTTTTTCCAACATGGCACACGGTTTAGCCAACAGCACCCACTTCATTACGGCACACCAAGCTAAGCTCTACTCAAATAAAAAAAACAACAAATCAGAAATGAAACCTACGTACATGCATCTGTAATCACCACAGCGAGAGCTCGTTTGTGCGCGATCGAGTCTACGGGTTTTTCCCTGGTCTGATCTGAGTTTAGGCTCGCAGAACAGAAAGCTTAAGCGAGCCTGTCGAACCAGAGAGAGAACATTGAGTCAGGCTGCAGGTTTCCATCTTTAATCCACTCAAAACATTCACACAGAAACACCTAGAATCCTGCAATCTACATTATTTATAATATGATCGACAGAATATCAATAATAATCCCAATATTGTTAAATATTACTAGCAAAAGTATTTCTACCCATCAAGCTTTTTTACGTTTTGTGATGCTACGTCCACAAACAACAACAAAGTGGTGCATAGTTTTAAAGTGAAACAAAAAAAAGATACATGGTTTTAATTTTTTCCAAATAATATTTGCATGCATTTATATTCAAACCTGTTGAGTTAATATGCTGTGAAACCACTGTAGGTAAATATCTGCCATCTTGGGCAGTTTTCCTTCAGAAGATGGCTCAAACTTGGATAGAGAGCGTCCATACTTTGACTGGGTCATTTTAACAAATGAGCATCTTCTGCTTTAAACCATTGTGACTCTGGCTCTTTAAATTAATACTGCAGAAATGTGAACTTCTGTATAGTCTTAAAACTTTTCCAGGTTTTCTTTCAGGATTTCTTGCCATTTACTTTTACCAGCTTCCATGATGCTACAAACATGTTAAGTAAGGACTTCTCATGTTTTTCTTTAAGTAACGTCTTTCGTCTTATCACTGTTCAAAAAATGCCAAATCTGTTGAGCGTTTAAAAGTTTTTTTGGGCAACAGATTACCAGACATGAACAGTGGATCTGCGCAGCTCGTCTGGAGTCAAAATGGGCCTCCTGGCTGCTTCTAATTAGTGCTCACTTTTTGCAGTGGTGCCATATTTTTAGAGGATGACTGAACATTGTTCTATGAGTTGTCCAAAGCTTGGAATAGTTCTTTTGATCACTAGTAAACCTCTGAGGCCTTCATAGAACAGCTGCATTTATACCACATGAAAAGTAACTTCCAAATGCATTTTATTTAGGGGTAGAAGAGTAAAGAGGGTATGACTACAAATACATGCAACGTTTTTTGAGTTTCTTCTTGTGAAATAATTTGAAAACCATTTATCCTTTTATGTCCACATATCAATTATGCTCATCTCTGTAGAGTTAAATCCTAATGAAATACATGACTGTAAGGAAACATCTGAGGTTTATCAATACTATTGTAAAACTTTATGATCCACAGCCATCAATATTTTCTTTACAGAGAAAAGACAAATTATTATTTATTTTTTTTATGTAATAAAAACAAAGACTCCAGAGATTCCTTACCCATAAGGCCTCTGGATGAACGCAGGGTGGATTTGGGGAACGCCGAAGGCAAAACCTGCAAAACAAAATAAAATGCAAAATGAATAACTTCCATTCTGATGAACAGCTTGACTACATGGTTCTTCCTCAGAAAGATAGTGCAAAACAAACAAAGCTTCAGGCGAGAATGAGGCTGAATTCACCTGGCTGCATCACACGAGGTTTAGCCCCCAGGTAGGCCAGGTTCACATTGGCCTTCCTGCCATCGATGATCGGGTTGGGGTCCTTGCAGGCCCGATCTGCGGCAGACCGGTCCACCATCGTCACCTTATGGGGAGGAAAGCAGAGGACAAATTAAAAGATAGCTTTAATTCAAGAGATCATACAGGAAAACAGACTAAATCAACCATCTGGTGGAGCGTAAGCGTGGACAGCACAGGAGAGTTGAGGTTTCACACATTTGGCAGCACTCACACATTTATCACTCTGAAACTTGAACGTGATCCAGACTGAAGTGACTATTGATCTGTCCCATTACATCATTTAGCTCATGGCTTTCATGAAGTAGTTTATTTTACAGAAATACATTCTGAGGTCTCAAAACTTAAAATATACTCAAATACATAATTTAAGGCATTACTTTGGTGACTTAGAACTGATACTAAAATATTTATTGATATAAATGACAAAATAAGGGATATTTCTTGCAGCTGTGAAGCTGTGGGAATCAAGGTATGTTTGGCTGCGTTTAGATGATGTTTTAGTTTAGATACGAGAGGCTGCCAGAGCCGGCCTCAGGTATATGCAAACTTTATGATCTGATAGATCTATTATTGATTGCGGGTCGAAAAGCTCTTAGAATTAGACAGGACAGGTTTACAAATGCATCAGTTATTGACAAATTAGAAAAAAACATTAAAGGGAACCTTTATTCCTTTAGACAGAGCAAATACTTACAGCCTCACATAACTTTGCTAGAAACTTTACGTGTTGCTTTCTTTTTTATAAAATATCTATTTTACTCTTTATATTCTTTATGTAATTTTAGACTTGATAGAGACGGAAATAAGGAAATAAGGAAATAAGGAAAATTAAGAAAAGTTGGTTTGGATGTGACTGCTGCCTGCACTCACAACGGTAGTCAGGTTAATCAATGAAAAGTTGTTTCTTTAAGGTAACCTGGTTTAGCTTTAACACCAACATGGCATGTGATGAAAAACAAGCAGATCCTTCTATTGTTAACATTTATCCAACAACCTCACAATAAACTGAGGAAAAGGTGGATATCAATAATAAAAAAAGTCTGTCACTATTTAAGGCTTATCCCTCCCGCTCATAGATCCTCTTTTCTCACACTTAAATGTTTCAGATGCAACACATTTTAATATCAGACCAAACAAAATCATAACTACCCTCTAAACCTACAAGCTGTGCCGCGTTCAGAGTCAGCAGCTCCCATCGGATGTTTGTTGTAACTAGCATTGAGTCATTCACGTCACTGAAGAGACATTTTGAGCCACAAAAAGCATGGATATCATGTTTAAGGTCACGCCACAGCATTTTGATTTTATTTAAGTCTATACTTTGACTAGACTACTCCAAACGTTTTATATAGTCGAGAATAGAAATATCTTTTATGGGAAATTTCAGTGCAACAGTAGCAACGTGACAGGCAATAAAAGCAAATAGATTCACACAAAGATAGAATATAATATATAAAAACAGATTTAAGAATAAAAATACTCTACAGTAAGGACAAGATTTCAACATAGATACTGTGTAGTTCTAATAGACAGTGTGCGTCAGTTCAAAGGGAATTTTTTATTTTGTTTTTTGGTTCATTGTCTTTGGATCAATGCCATACAACACAACCCAGGTGTGCTTGAGTTTAATTGATGGAGTTTCTCCTTCAGGATTTTATACTAGAGAGTCAAATCCATGTTTCCACCGATAACAGCAGGCCTTAGATCATCACACCATGCTCTTATTCTGAAATGCTCTTAGTTTTATGCACCAAAATGTTCCACTTTCATCCTATCAGCACATAATAATTTCCTAAAAGTCTTGGGGATTGACATATTTTTCTCAGTTATTAGACAACTCTTTGCGTTCTTTTGGTTTCATCTCAGATCTCTCCCATGGAAGCCATTTTTGTTCAGTCTCTCTTTCTTAACACCTTAACTTAGGCCAGAGACGCCTGCAGAGCTTTAACTGCTGTTCTGTTTTTTTGTTTGTTTGTTTGTTTGTTTGTTTTTTGTCCTGAATGATTTGTCAATGAACCCTTGGAAATATTATGGGTAAAGATCACACTCAAGTGAAGGTTCATCATTCTCCCATGTGTTTTCCATTTGTGGATAATAGCTCTCACTGTGGTTCTCTTGAGTCCCAAAGCCAGAGAGATGGTTTTGTAACCCTTTCCTGCCTGTTAAATATCATAGACTTTGTATCTCATGTGTTATTAAACTTCTTGTGTTGCGGCATCTTCCAGCCTACTTCACATTGCCAGAAAGGTTTTAATTAGAAAATAATAATAAAACTTATTTAAAAAGGGAATATGTATAAATGTCACCATTTGCTCCGATGTACCTCATTATAGCACAATTTAAGATAATTTGCACCTGACAGGTCACAAAAATAGACATACAATATTAAAATAAGACAAAAAATATAACAACTAATAAATATAATCACTAGGGTTTAGATATAGTTCTCCTCTAATGAATTAAAGAATCATTTAAAAACTGCCTTTTGTACTCAAATTGTGTTGTTATAACATTAAATGTGTTTGATCATTTGCAACGTAAGTGAGACAAAAACTCACAAACGTCCACTGAAAATAGAGAATACAGCTCCAACTTCAAAAAATTGCATTTATTAGTCACAAATAATTGAATGAAGTTTATCAAACTTACTTTATTTACCTTTGTTTACCTTGACAATTCAAGGATAGACTTATTTTGATTACAAAATAAACAATTAGCGCCATTTTTTTCATTTTTTAAAGTCGGAACTGAATATATCCTCTTTTTTCAGTGCAACCCATAAGAGTTTTTGCCTCAACAAGTTAGATCAAGTATCTAATGCGTTAAAATGATCAGTCTGGCAGGTGATGAGGATGATATCATGATGTTTCATCTAACGTTGGGCAACATGCATGACTCCACTGTGAGACTATCTCAGCCCTCAGCAGCTGTCAGCGCCCTGAAAACAACGTGTCCGGGCGCATAGCTGCGGCGCAACAAGTTGCGAGATTGCAGCAGAAGCCAGTGGCAGATATAAGCAGTGCCTTCTTATCAAAACATAAACAACCCATGACCAGAGGCAGATATATCACTGTTGCGAAAGACAAGCCGCCGAGGCGCACAGTGGCTGATTTAACCAGCCTGTGCCATGCAAATAATAAAACCAAAACATGTTGGATAGTAAGCGGAGCTGAAGTGAAGCTGTACTTACAAATCCATAACCTCTTGACTTGCCGGTCTGCCTGTCGGTGATCACCACAGCCTCTTCGATCTCGCCAAAAACCTCAAAATATTTCCTGAGACTTGAGTCCGTGGTGTGGTAGGGAAGACCCCCGACAAAGATCTTCGTGTAGGTCGTGTCCTTTTGCGTGGTGTGCATCGTTAGTGCAAAGAAATACAATAAAAAAGAAATACAGTAAACGGGAACTGTTTAAGAAAAAAAAAAACAAAGGCAGTCTAGTGCAAAGTGTCCTTATCAATTATTCTTTGGGTGAAGGGGGAAAAAAAATGGAGATCAGCAAAAAGTTGTCGACAGTGATGGAGCCTGGAGGTAGATTTATTCTCGCCGCGGTTAAGAGGGCAGAAACATGGAGCGGATTGTCCCAGAGATGAGCATCAGGTGCTTCCAGCTCTCCTTCAACAACTCTGCTGTCTAACTTAATGGGTTTGGGACCCATTCCTACCAGCGTCTCCTCTAACTCCACCCAGCTGCTCAGCGGACCGCCCCACACACACACACACACACACACACACACACACACACACACACACACACACACACACACACACACACACACACACCGGAGCGCACTAACAGCTGGACAGCCTGGGTAAAGGTCCAGAGGTGGCCTTTCAGTAACTGTTACATTTTATGTCACTTTTTATATTCTTTTCATATGTTTATGTCTTTGTGGAACATGAAATGTAGATTTAAAATGTTTATGTCATAAAGTAGGTGCTATATGAATAAATCTTTACTTACTTAACCACAGCTTGAAGTTCTTGTTGCTTCTGGTTATTTTAGGCTTCTTTTTTTCCTTTTTTTTTAAGATTAAGTAAGCAGGTGACTCACCAAAGATCTCTCTTTTGCAGGGTTTTCTGCTCTGGCTGTCTTAATTTTCACTATTTTATGACGTTAAGATAATTTTACAGTGAATATATAACTCTTGTACATTAGGTAAACCTCTCAGTAATGTATTTCAAATGTAGTCACTAACAGAAGAAATGCCATTCCCTGTAGAGCCTGATGAGTAACTTACCTGGACGCAGCCAAACATGAATAATTTATATCGTAGCTTCTTTGTATACTTTTCTCCCTCTCAATGCAGCTCTTATCAAAAGCTTATTTTTATTTATTTATTTGCATTTTGTCACAAAAAAATATAAAAACTTTAATGTATTGCAGTGGGATTTTATGTGACAGAGCAACAAAGAGTAATAGTTGCAAAGTGAAAGGAAAATTTCACATGGTTTTTATTTCTGAAAGAAATTTTTGCCAGTCCATTTCATGAAACATAGATCAGTGTCTGTAAGCATCAATTTTCAAGTCTTGCCACTAAATATTAATTGTATTTAGGCTTGGACTTTGAGTGGGCCATTCTTTATGATTTAATTTAAACAATTCATTGTAGGTCTGGCTGCATTTTTCCAGCCATTGTCGTATTGGAAGGTGGATCTCTGACCCAATCTCAAAACATAATGCTGCCTCCACCATGTTTCACCTGGTGTGTCCATGTTTTATGTAATCCTCAAAGTTCAATTTCCCTCTCAACTAAAAAGATTTGACAACAATGTATATTTTGTGATTTCTTGTGTTTGACTATCATTTGAAATTTGAATCCAATCCTTAGATGATAGAGGTTTGTGGTTGTAATATGGCAAAACATGGAGACGTTCAAGGCTCATGGATACTTTTGCAGGTACCTGCCTCTGTTTCTACCAGGGGGAAAGTAAAGGTGGTATTTAGATCACGTCATTACCGATTACAAAAGCAGGACATGCTAAAAATGCTCCAGTTTTTCTTCTTTAGGTTATTTATCCTTAACATAAATATGTATCAGTTTGTCTAATAGTATCACAGGAGCCTGCAGTCATTGCCGCATCCATCTGAGGATAAGCTGTTGCTTTAAAGATCCTCCACGTTTCAGTGAAATGCAACCTGATGCAGCTTCTTACTACTGGCTCTGTTTTATTAATGCAACCACACGCCTTTTAATGTCCATAGAGAATTGTGAATAAAATGAGGGGAGGGGGGCTGTTTCAAATTTCTACAGCTTGACAATGGGGGTCCGGTTGGGTTGCATACTTTTATTGTAAAGCTGCTTGATCACTCATCTAAATCAGCTCTTTGTTAAATGACATGGAGGCCCATTTAAGGAGTTGATTTAGACAAACAGCTCTAATTTAGACTGAATCTCTTGATGGATTTAACTCTACAAGGATCACAGTTTTAACATATTGATTCAGAGCTTAATTAGCTTCAAGATTAAGTAAATAATACAAATTTCCCCTTGGTAAAAAAACAATCAGAGATTTGGGTTAATTGAGTTTAATCACGACAAACAGAAGTTTGGGTTGAAACTCGAAACATCTTCTTCATCAGTTTGGACATAGCATAACACCTCCTGTCGCGTCCTTCAAAGCTAAAATGCAAAAATATGTTTTTATTCCTGAAACTCTTAATGAAACACTCTTTGATTTGTTTTTCCTAAAAAATCTGAATATTTAGACTCATAACTATTCTGTATGTTTGCTAGAATACTTCATAAATAAACCTTATATCTTCTGAGATTAAAATCTCCCCCCTTTTATAGTTTATTTTACAGATTCAATGTTACTTAAGTGAGTGGAAAACATGCATTACTCACTGAAACGACGCCATCTTGTGTTGAACAAAACAACTGCTCTATTTCTACCTCTTTCTAAAAAGTCAACGAAACACTAACAAGAACTCATTTAGTTTTAAGGTGAGCTCACCGTTACAGTTCAGTAAAAACAGAGTTCATTTGCCCTTTTACATTTGTTTAATAAGATCCATGTGGCCAACAACATCTTCTGTGAATGTGCAAAATGAAAGCCTTTGGCTGCCTTCCTGTCCTCTCCTATGAAGCGCTGATTAGAGGCTCCGTTATGTGATAAACTAAAGCGTTTCGTCCTTGTCCTCTGCACGTTGAAAGCTGGAGTCACTCTCCAGTTCCTCTAAGGAATCGAGGAGCTCGCCTGGCCTCAGCTCCTCCACCGGAGTCAGCTCCTCTTCCTCCATCCCACCTCTCTCCAGGTGATCTCCTTCCTCTCCTATCTCCTCACTTCCTTGCCTCGTTTTCCCCCCCTGGTGTTTTCCTTCCGGCCACTCCCTGGTGTCTCCTTCAGCCCCTTTGACCCACTCTCCTCCCACGGCTGCTTTGCGTGGGGCCAGGCCGTGGAGCGCAGAAGCTGGAGACGCTGCGCTGGCTGCTGGGAGCTGTAGCGACTCCACAGGACTCAAGGTCGAGTCTGTTTCCTCCTCGGCGCTGGAGACGGGAGCCGGTCGTCGACCTTGCGACGTGTTTATCCTTAAACGGGTCTTCATTTCTTCTTGCTTCATCTAAAAGACGAATAAGATATTAATGTGAGCGAGAAATGAGACAAATGAACTTTTCCGTGTTTTTTAAAACCACAACTTTTGACGTAATTTATGAAACGCCTTCAGGAAAAGGATACATTGCTGAATTTTTTTTCTTACAAATAAAAATTTTAAAAGTGTGGCCTCATTTTTTAAACACCCCCCTTCATGCCGATGCCACTGAAAAAAGAGCATCATTATTGAGCAAAGGAAAGTTGTGGAAAAGTTTAAAGTAGAGTTAAGTTCAGGGTGCGTTCACCCTTCCCACAATAAAATTCAAACACTTTTTAAGCATTTTCTAGATAAGTTTTCAAATTTTGAAGATAAAAGCAATGCAAATGAACTATAACTAGTGGTAGTATTCTATATTCTACAGTTGGGACAAAGTACACTAAAATACAATAAAATGTTATGTTTTGAAACATCTCTCTTACATACACCCTATAAACCTGACTGCTCTGATAAAGTTACAATAAAATCTCTAAAGAGTTTACGCAATACGTTTTCTGAAAGAAAACGTATTCTTTAGCAAATAGAAATAATTTTGGTGATTCTAACTGACCTGAAACAAGATCAATTTTTATCAAATTTAGCTTCAGACAGAGAGACAAAATGTGTATGTGCCTTCAAGTAACTTGTTTCAACTTTAAATAACGCCCTCCAATTTACATTTACCAAACTCTGCAGTTTGAGTACCAAGCACATTTAAGGACTTTCCAAATCTTCCAAACACCTAATTGAAAATCCAAGCGGTACGAACCCTAGAAGCTTCACAACAATATTCTACGATTTCAAAATCCAACAGAAAGAAGTGAAGCCAGTCTGTAGAAGTGCAACGCTATAGAACGTACGCCTTTTAGCTGGGGTGAAAGGTCATATGTATTGAGTTTTGCCTCAGAGGGACTCAAAAAGGAGGCATGCAACACTTTCTCATATTTATTAGTGAAATTTTTCTTAAAGCCATCTACCCTTTTTCTGACATTTCACAAATATGACTTACACAAACCAATAAAACAGGTTTGCGGTTGTAGTGTGTCAGGAGCACATGACATTAACATTGATCCAAACACTCCACCTTGCGTCTCTCCTCAACCAGCCTCATTTTTTCATCAAACTCTTCTCTGCTGTGGCTTTGAACCTTTTTGGCCTTCAGTGACTCCAACCTGGCAGGAAGTCTTCTAGCGACACGTCTGGATTCGTCCTGATAAGACAAACACACATTTTCACCGCAATTACTTTTGCTGCAACAACTGAAATGCAGTTTACCGGTTTATTTCAAATGCTGTACCTCCTTCTACACTCAAGACATGTTACAGCGTTTAAAGTGATGTTGCTGACAAAAGTTTTGATGCATTCAGGAACAATGACATTATGTCCAACTCTAGGCTATTTTGCACTTTGAATGTTTTATTTCTAAATTCTATTAACTCAAAATTTACTGGCCTTCATTCACTTTCTTTTATTTTATCCTGCAGAATTGATCTTGACTATAAAGTTGGACCTGTTGATAGACATGATGAAGGTTTAGATAATTGGAATAAAAGCAGGAAAAATTTTACTTTTAAAGTGTGGAGTGAGTCTGTGACATACTGGTTAAGTTAAGCATAAAAACATATATTGCCCTGACATAACAAAAGACAAATATGAAACACTTAAAATTTAAGTTTTTGATTATTTTTTTAACATCTTATTAATTAATTACAACATGTCTGATGAGATATGAAACCCTTGTTACCTCCTGTTAAAAGGGATTTAACATTAAATAAGTAATTATACGAGATTATACGAAACACTAATGTAAAGGTTTAACAATATATGATGGTTCTGATTTGAATTTTGACTGAAATTTGAGATAAATTTGAGATGTTTCTGCTTTTGCTTGTATTTTAAAGGGGTGTTCACTGAACTCAGTTGAAACTCCTTGGGACAATAAAAGTCTAAAAATATCACATGACATCAAATGAGTAGGAAATTCTTAAAACTGACCAATGTTTAAGCTCAAGATGTATCAAAGATAAATTCCATTTCTAACATTAAAACAGGTAATAATTGATCTTTTCAGCCACGGAAAGTGAGGCTCTCACCATGATGCAGTAGGCAGCTCCACTGTCTTTCTCCTGTATTTGTCCCACTGGGATGATGCCCTGACTCCACAGCTCTTCCAGTATCTCCATGGACTTGGGACGCCCCTGTACTGTGACGTCACCCTGCAGCAAGTCCGACTCAGCATCTGAAGTAAAATCAATTCAAAGTGTCATTTTTTCCCCCTTTCATGCAACATGATGAGGTTCGGGTTTTTTTAGTTTTTTTTTTTAGCTAGTTTGCAACTGAAACTCACCATTTGGTGCAACACATTCCCTGAGGCTCTCCGACGGTAGAGGAGGGATTTTATTTGGTAATCCTCCAGGTAACACCCGATGGTCTCTGTTTTCCATCATGACCCCGCTGTCCGTTGTGCCCTTTGACCTGGCTGAGTCGCCACGTCCGCTGGATTTAGATCCTGCTTCATCCTGATGCAAAAGGAGAGAAGGAGAGAAAATTACGACTCAGGACTTTTACAAAGTAATCGTTATACTTTCTGAAAGTTTTTACTGATGCTGTCATGAAGCAATGAAAGTGTTAAGATGAATAAAGATCAGAAAATCTTTTCTTAGTCCCACAAGCGGGAAATTTAAGTGGACGGAACAAAATAAAAGTAACAGAAATGAAAAACAGCAGAATAAAAACAGTACAGTGTATAAGCAAAACTAGAAATATAAGTACAAATATAT